>JAXRKP010000349.1:0-52500 GCA_037039925.1 Doris montereyensis | reverse complement strand
AGTCTTTCATCTAACTGGTTCATGTGTGGTAGGTCCCACTTCTTTCCTTCCACTCTTTCTCTTGTCTTCAATCTTTCATCTCGTTATTTCCTTTGTGGTAGGTCCCACTCATTTACTTTCACTTTCACTCTATCACTTGTCTTCAATATTTCATCTCAATGTTTCCTTTGTGGTAGGTCACACACCTTTTCCTTTCACTTTCACTCTATCACTTGTCTTCAATCTTTCATCTCAATGTTTCCTTTGTGGTAGGTCACACTCCTTTCCTTTCACTTTCACTCTATCACTTGTCTTCAATCTTTCATCTCAATGTTTCCTCTGTGGTAGGTCCCACTCCTTTCCTTTCACTCTATCACTTGTCTTCTATCTTTCATCTCACTGTTTCCTTTGTGGCAGGTCCCACTCCTTTCCTCCCACTCTATCACTTGTCTCCAGTCTTTCATCTCACTGTTCCATCTGCAGTAGGTCCTACTCCTTTCCTTTCACTCTATCACTTGTCTTCTATCTTTCATCTCACTGTTCCATCTGCAGTAGGTCCCACTCCTTTCCTCTCAATCTATCACTTGTCTTCAATCTTTCATCTCACTCTTACCTTTGTGGTAGATCCCACTCCTTTCCTTTCACTCTCACTTGTCAACTATCTTTCATCTCACTGTTGCCTTTGTGGTAGGTCCCACTCCTTTCCTTTCACTCTATCATTTGTCTTCAGTCTTTCATGTCACTGTTTCCTCTGTGGTAGGTCCCACTCCCTTTCCTTCCACTCTATCACTTGTCTTCTATCTTTCATCTCACTGTTTCCTCTGTGGTAGATCCCACTCCTTTCCTTCTACTCTATCACTTGTCTTCAATCTTTCATCTGCCTGTTTCATTTCCTCTTTCATCTGACTGTTTCATCTCACTCTTTCATCTGACTGTTTCATCTTACTCTTTCATCTGACTGTTTCATCTCACTCTTTCATCTGACTGTTTCATCTCACTCTTTCATCTGACTGTTTCATCTCACTCTTTCATTTGACTGTTTCATCTCACTCTTTCATCTGACTGTTTCATCTTATTGTTTCATCTGATTGTTTCATCTCACTCTTTCATTTGACTGTTTCATCTCACTCTTTCATTTGACTGTTTCATCTCACTCTTTCATCTGACTGTTTCATCTTATTGTTTCATCTGACTGTTTCATCTCACTCTTTGATCTGACTGTTTCATCTCCCTCTTTCATCTGACTGTTTCATCTCCTTCTTTCATCTGACTGTTTCATCTCAGTCTTTCATTTGACTGATTCATCTCAGTCTTTCATTTGACTGTTTCATCTCAGTCTTTCATTTGACTGTTTCATCTCAGTCTTTCATTTGACTGTTTCATCTCAGTCTTTCATCTGACTGTGTCATCTCAGTTTGTGTGTGTCGGTTGACGGATGCTACTGTCTTTTCATTTTTTTATATGTTTTTTTAATGGTTTTTTAAAATGTTTTTTATATTTACAAAAAAACCCAACTTTATATGTTTTTTATATGTTTTTTTAATGTTTTTTTAATATGTTTTTTAATATTATCTTGCTGCTTCCCTTTAAATTCACCCTGAGATCACCTCACAATATTAGGGAACGGGGTAAATTTGAATGAAAATGAAACATACAAATCCTGTAAATTCACACTGAGATCACAGCCTAAGTGGACAGTCTATATTGATATCAGTACATGTGTGCCACTTACTGAAAAAACCAAACATACCGCCAACACACACACACACACACACACACACACGCACGTACACACGAAAGTAAAAATGTAGTCAATTTAAAATTCAACCTATGCATAACCAAATGTCTTAAGGCACACACATACATACTTGAGCATCCATCGGCCTGAAATAAGTTTAATGTTGAGTTGTGACACTGACACAGAACAAGGGGAGGAGGCAGTTAAAAGAGAAATCGCTAGAAGGAAATAGCGTTGGGTTGGGCATCAGTGTTCCTTCTAAGTTGTGCGCGTGTGCGTGCACACACACCAGGAAGGAAAGGTGCATACAGCTGAGAAATGACTCGGCTGCGCACACACGAACAAAAGGTGAAAAACGACAATTAGTGACGACTCCACCAATAAAGACAGAACAAACACGAATAAAAATAACTTCTCTTGTCTAACGTTCATTTTAACGCACACATCGGACGCAAATGGGATTTTTTCGTCAAGACATAAAACAGGACTAGAAAAAATAATAACAGAGGGAACATTGTGGGGGCATACCCTGACACTGAGAAAGCCGCAGTCGAGGATCAACACAAGACAAGCTCTTTGCTGGTATATGCCACTAATGCCAGGGTAAAAGTAAAAGAAAGAGGTGTCGACCTAGAGGCACTTGGAGACTAGAGATAGAGGTGAAAGTTGGAAGGTTGGGGGGGGGGGGGGTTATTCTTGACAATAACTGGGGAAACAAACGCGAGAGATAGACAGCTCTGAATGTTTACAGCCCACGGCCTATGTAGTATATCCCTACCTAAGGGACGATGAGTTATATTATATAAAAATTAATACAGTACCCAAGAGTGAGAGGCTAACATTAACATTATATTAACAACTATTAGTGCTAAAACCGAGACGTACTTAATACAGGCCTGTTTCAAAATAATGTATAAAACAGCCTAAAAGAGTAAAGTGCTGTGTGTGAAAGAAAATGAATGGCTTGTTGTAAATGTAATCTAAGTGTAAGCATTCTGTAGACGTAAAAGAAATCGTGTCACAGCATCTCAAACATAATACATGTACATGTATAATAATATGTTAGCGTTTGTCAAAGAGAAATATTATGATTTGATTTGATTTGATTTGATTTACGTAACTATGGTGATTTCGGGGTTTTTGGTAGGATTTTAAACTTTGCTCGGACTGCCCTGTAAACAGCCATATGATGTTTAACGCACGGGTGTTGTCACCTGCACATGAGATTCATTTTTAATGTCCGTGTCCGATGGGACTAGGTGTCGATCCATCTACCTGAACCAGGGGGTAGATTTTCCTCGAAAAAAAATCGAGAAAATTTTCTAACCGTTGGCGGGACTCGAACCCACCACTATTGAGAGGCCGACACCTTGTCTCTGGACTACTGAGTCCCCAAATGTTATGGAGCTTGAAGTAAAACCAGTTTCACTATAACATGTGATACATGTAATAATAATCATCGCTTACATTTGCTTCAGTAACCTTACCCTGGTACTTGGTATGGTACCGTAAAACTGTCAAACAAAATGCCAACATCAATTAAATAAAATTGTCAAACAAAATGCCAACATCAATTAAATAAAACTGTCAAACAAAATGCCAACATCAATTAAATAAAATTGTCAAACAAAATGCCAACATCAATTAAATAAAACTGTCAAACAAAATACCAATATCAATTAAATAAAATTGTCAAACAAAATGCCAACATCAATTAAATAAAATTGTCAAACAAAAAGTCAACATAAATTAAATTAAATTGTCAAACAAAATGCTAACACAAAATTAAACTGAGTGGTCAGTGCTTTATATATAACTCAACATTTGAATCATTTAATAAAATTAAAACCAAAATCATGCAGGATACAATAATACTTCTCATTGATCCAAGTAATGATGAAGTCAGCAATTAGTCTAATAGTGAGGAAAATACAGCTTCACACAGGTGCTAATGCGTAGCAGTATCAGTTTGAAAGTAAAATCTGCGACAGATCAGCGTCATGCCTAGAAAGTGCAACACTTTCCCCTGTTCCACTTCCTGCTATAGAAACTCGGGCACGCTGTGGTTTTATCGCCCTTGAAGAGATTTCACTTTTTACTTCTAAGTTGAGTAACTAGTAACACTAGTACCGGTAGGTTATCTGAATTGATTCGGGGTTCTTTTTTTAATGCTGTTTTTTTATATAACGAAGAATACTGACCGATATCCTGATAACAGATAAGAAACGTTTATGATGATAATTCTTATCTTATCTTACGCTTTGTTCTTATGTGATAAAATAGGGAAGTCCGAGCACTAGTAATAGTAATGCATTGCCCACGTCTATGCTATTTCGTGTTTCACATGGAACAAGAGTTTGACTTTTGCACACGTCTATGCTATTTCGTGTTTCACATGGAACAAGAGTTTGACTTTTGCACACGTCTATGCTATTTCGTGTTTCACATGGAACAAGAGTTTGACTTTTGCACCGGCAGGTTGAACATTTTTCTCGAGGTTTCTTTTTTCGAGTAAAGCATATGCACGACACATTGATCGTTTTGTTAGATGTTTTATCGGCAACTCGTCTGCACGACACATTGACCGTTTTGTTAGATGTTTTATCGGCAACTCGTCTGGTCTAGATTGATAATGATCATAACATTACGGTTAGAGAAGATTCAACACAGCTGAAATAAAAAAAACCCAAAACAATAAAAAAAAACCCAAACAAGAACGAAATAAGAATCAAGAATCCAATTAATTGATTAAAACGAACGTCGATGATATCAAAGAGAGCAGTAGTTAGAAGACGTCCCACACACACACACACACACACACAAAAACACACACACATATCTTTTCACTAGTAATACATGTTCATAATAGCTTACACACATTGTGCAGGGTTTACCATATCTTTGATATTATGTCTCGTTTGTTGTCTGCCGCAGGGTTATACCCGAAACGTCACATGTTTGTTCTATCTTTATTGATGGAGATGTCACTGTCATTACAATCTATTGTCGTTTTTCATCTTTGACTTCACTCCACTGTGGCTCCTTTGTATTATTTACCAGCAGATCGGGTCAACCCTTCCCTTTCTATTTCCTTTCACTGCCACGTAGCGTTTCGGAAGACGAGTTTGACCTTTGCACAACACTTTTACTTTTACTTCTATTGTTTCGTTAAATTTGTTATCGGCAACTCGTCTTGTCTTAGATTGGTAATCATGATAATAGCGGTAGGGTTAGAGAAGATACAACATAGCTGAATGAGGACAAAAACGAAATGGGAAGCCAATGTTAAGTAACAAAAGAGATGTAGAACACTTTACAACACAGATTTTGAAAACCAAATAAAGGAGCCGTCTTTCTTCTTCCAGATCTTTATTCCAACTAACTTGCTAATAGCTCTCACCAGCTAGCTAGCTTCTTTTTACTGTAAATACTCTTATATTGAGGTACCCTTAGCTTTTATACACTCCCCACCTTGGTTATGCAATAACCAACAATATAACATGGCAATATTTCAATATAATGCAAACACTATAACCAACGATATAGCAATAATTCAATATAATGCAAACACTATAACGAACGATATAGCAATCTTTCAATATAATGCAAACACTATAACCAACGATATAGCAATATTTCAATATAATGCAAACACTATAACCAACGATATAGCAATATTTCAATATAATGCAAACACTAATTAGTGTAACGTTCTAACTTATCAAAGCATCGAAATAGTATGCAAACTTAACACATGGCAAAGGGATTGCAAATACTGAAATCACATAGCTACATGATCAAACAGTGAATTACATGTGCATGACGTCAACAAGATACGAACTTGAGGAACAAGCTCAAGCCCATATACACATGCAAGTTAGAAAGAGAAGGAAGCTCACTGCCAATGGGTGTGGAAATTTCACCTTTCCATCACTGGGCATCTCTCGCTCTCTCTTTCTCGGGTAAAATGTTGCTAATATACTCGAATTTGTAATTTCTGCAAATATGGGACACGATACTTGCTGGATCAGTCCACATCTTGTAGCTCATCCAATTACTTTAAATGCAGCCCGGTACGGTAAACTTCTCAAATTGTGAACACAATAAATCGTGGATAATGCTCTCTACAAATCCATCGCACTTTTTCTTATTCACAGAAGGCAGCATGGAGGTTTAGTTTTCCTGCAGACACAAAGAGGCAACAGTTGAATTTGGCCTGCGTGGTCACTAATTCAGTTTAGAACAAGATATGTGTGGTCACTTATTGATATGCAGGTTAGAACAAGGTACTTGTGGATTACAACATATGCAGGTTAGAACAAGGTACTTGTGTGATTAATTGATATGGGTTAGAACAAGATACTGTGTGATTACTAATTGATATGCAGGTTAGAACAAGATACCTGTGTGATTACTATTGATATGCAGTTAGAACAAGATACCTATTGATATGCAGGTTAGAACAAGATACATGTGTGGTCACTTATTGATATGCAGGTTAGAACAAGGTACCTGTGTGGTCACTTTGATTACAGGTTAGAGCAAGGTACATGCGTGTTTATAATTGATATACAGGTTAGAACAAGGTACTTGTGTGATTACTAATTGATATGCAGGTTAGAACAAGGTACCTGCGTGATTACTAATTGATATGCAGGTTAGAACAAGGTACATGCGTGTTTACTAATTGATATGCAGGTTAGAACAAGATACCTGTGTGGTCGCTAATTGATATGCAGGTTAGAACAAGGTACCTGCGTTTACTAATTGATATACAGGTTAGAATAAGGTACCTGTGTGGTCGCTAATTGATATGCAGGTTAGAACAAGATACCTGTGTGGTTTACTTATTGATATGCAGGTTAGAACAAGATACCTGTGTGTTTACTAATTGATATGCAGGTTAGAACAAGGTACATGCGTGTTTACTAATTGATATACAGGTTAGAACAAGGTACATGCGTGTTTACTAATGGCTATGCAGGTTAGACAAGGTACGTGCGTGTTTACTAATTGCTATGCAGGTTAGACAAGGTACGTGCGTGTTTACTAATTGCTATGCAGGTTAGACAAGATACGTGCGTGTTTACTAATTGCTATGCAGGTTAGAGCAAGGTACCCGTGTGGTCACTAATTGCTATGCAGGTTAGAACAAGATACCCGTGTACGTGCGTGTTTTACTAATTGCTATGCAGGTTAGAACAAGGTACCCGTGTGGTCACTAATTGCTATGCAGGTTAGAACAAGATACCCGTGTGGTCACTAATTGCTATGCAGGTTAGAACAAGATACCCGTGTGGTCACTAATTGCTATGCAGGTTAGAACAAGATACATGCAGGTCAAAAGGTACATGTGAAACAAAGGGACGCGTGACGGAGGGAGGCGTGACACACCCTGGCTCCCTTGGGGAACATCTCAAAGAGCTTTGATTCATTCTAATTTTCTAGTATCTGTACTTGATACTGATACCAACAATGGAAAACACATTTAATACAGAGGTCTTGAAAACCATGTATTATGATAGATACAATACTTTCATGCAAATCATTAAGGAAGAAAAACAAACTAAACTGCATAAAATAATAGCACACCAAGTGCCTAAAGCAAGTGTAAGAAATTTACTTGTAAATTCAGCATTAGAAAAATTCATACGATATCGACTTAAACCAATCAAATAAATATCTGGTGTCTAAATATCTATAAATCCTAATTCTGTCTGGGTTTAACCCTTCGACCGTATCTAGTCTTAATTCCCACATTCAGATTATCAAGTTTATTATCGCATTCACTTTCTTTCACTTTAGATCCCAAATCTTTTTCACTGACTTCATTGCCTACATCACTTACCTCCAGTTTATGGAGCCTTTAAATGGGTCTGACAAACTTTCCTCTCTTAGTTTTTACTCCCACAGTTCTGACCAGACCGTACGAACTTCGCATCAATGTTGTAACCCTGCCTAAGAGCCAAAACAGTTTGGGGCAGTTATCAACCTACCTCCAGTTTTCCTCTTGGTTTTTCCATTGGTGTATGTGGTAATTGTTTGATAATGATATAGTCCTGGCCCCAAATAACCCAGAATGTATCTAACTCTCCCCTTCCATTCGAGACATATTTCTGCAAATCTTGGGTTCGATCTACTAATAGAAAAAGAATATCTTCTCCGTTGAGGAAATGATTTGGAGTAAGCGGATCAAGAGTGTCTGGGAGTCTCCCACATAAGTGAGAGGACGACTATTGATACATTGTTCTATTTCACACAGTAGAGTGATCAATGCAGTCTTGGTGAGACATTTCGTTCCAATGCATTTCTTCACGCTTGATTTCGCGTAGCGAACCATTCCGTTCCCACATACGCCTACCCATGGGCTTTGGGGTTTTATGAATTTCCATTTTGGACTATTCTCGACGTATTCCGACAAAATGTGTCTTTCAGCTGCCTTAAATGTTTGCGCCTGGTCACTGAAAATACATCCTGGCAAACCTCTGCACGCTACAAACCTTTTGAAGGCCAACATAAACTGGGCTACTGAAAAGGTTGATCACCAGTTCCAGATGAACTGCTCTGATAGTGCCACAAGTAAAGAGACAAAAATAATGTTTCATACCTAGGAGATCAGTTGTGCAGATAGGCCCTGCAAAATCAACTCCAGTGATAGCAAATGGAGATGCTCTTTTCACTCGTTCTTTGGGGTGGGGCGCCATTGGCTGCTGACACGGAAGGAATCAAACCGAGACATTTGACACATTCCCTTTTACGTTTCTAATCAAATTTCTCAGACCAATAATCCAGAACTCATTTCGGATATTTGATACCATATGAGATACACCCCCATGCTTCGATTTCAAATGTTCACGTCAATAATCAATTTCGAAACATGGCTCTTTGGCAATATGATAAGATGTTTTGATTCATACGACAACTCCGAATGGTCAAGTCACCATCTCAATCTGAGCAAGTCGTCCCTCCCAAGGAATGAATTCAATTTGTACAAATAAGACCGTTTTGAAACACAATTGCCATTTTGTAAGGTTACAATTCCCTGAGAAATAGCGTTGCAGTTCACACGTTAGCTTTTCCCCTTGTGTTATTTTACATTTAAGGTTTCAATTTCCCCTCAGAAATTGCGTTGCTATTCACACTTTAGAAGGACCCATTTCCCCTTGTCCATTTCAGATACATTTGAATGTATCTGAAATGGACAAGGGAAAAAAAGTGTGAACAGCTACGCTATTTCTCAGGCGAAATTGAAACCTTAAATGTTGAGTAACACAAGGGGAAAAGGGTCCTTCTAAAGTGTGAACAACTACTACTACTACTACTACTGCTACTGCTACTGCTACTACTGCTACTACTGCTGCTGCTGCTGCTGCTGCTACTGCTGCTACTACTGCTACTGCTACTACTGGTAGTAGTAGTAGTAGTAATACTACTACTAGTACTACTACTACTTCTACAAGTAGTAGTAGTAGTCGTAATAATAGTAGTAGTAGTAGTAGTAGTAGTAGTAGTAGTAGTAGTAGTAGTAGTAGTAGTAGTAGTAGTAGAAATAGTAGTAATAGTAGTAGTAACCTAAATAAATTGAAGTCAAGGATAACACTTATTATCAGTGAAAATCAAAGCAGTAGTTAATTACGCCCACACGCGCCCAGGCACACACACACACAAACACACACACACAAAACGTATACACACACACGCCCGCACGCACATGTGCGTACACACAAACACGCACATACGCATGCACACATGTGGCACTTGGCCAACTAACCACTCGAAGTTCATCTACACTTCAGCTTGCCCCTTGGCTGAAAAACGTTGTTTTTTGGTTTTGACAAACTAATTAATTGACTAGAACAGCCATTCATCCACACCATGAAGCGCCAGTAGACAATATTTCGGGTGATACTCTAGTTGACTTTCTACTGTCGCATCTCTGCTCTAGTTGATGATCTACCACTTGACTTGACTGACACAACATCAGCTTAATAAGTTGACGGTCTACTTTAGTTGGTCTGATGCAACTTTTGGTCAGTTAATGATTGTTATGCGAGTAGTTTGATGATGGCGGGGCCGTTGTGATGAAACGGTGGGATGTACCACTTTTTATTTTATGACGGAAACAGCTGAACATTTCTTGGGACATCTCCAGTACGGCACGGCTCTGAATTCCTCTCCAGCTTTATTCCTCTTCCGAGTCTGTTTCATTGCAGTCACACATTTGTGTGTGTCAATGATCAACGGCTGTGTTTGGATCTTGCAACAAACCATCACGAATCAGAAAACTGGCTGCAGCTTCTTCGGTCGGGATGATAATCATGTACAAATATCAGGTTATGATTTTGATTTGATTTACTCTCATCCACAACTAAGGCGATCTCGGGGTTGTTTTGTAGGATTTTTTTAAATTTTTGCACGGACTGCCCTAGTGTAAACAGCCAAGACATTTAACCTTTAACGTGCACAGATTAGAGATTTTTAACCTTTTAACGTGCACAGATTGCTGTGATCTGCGTACGAGACCTTTTTTATCGTCTCTGATGGGACTAGGTGTCGATTCATCTACCTGGACCAGGGGTAAATTTTGTTCGAAAAAGATCGAGAACATTTTCCACCCGTTGGCGAGGCTCGAACCCACTACCTTTTGGTTTACAGTCCGACACCTTGCCTCTGGACTACCGAGTTCCCTTAAAAGTCTCAGAGATACATCTTGCATGTTTGTGTCAAAGTTGAATGAAATATCATAGCAAGCCTTTCAAGGTTATAGTTTATCACCAGTCAAATCCCATTGACAGTTGTTGTCATAACTAAAATCCTACAATCGCTGACTCGCCAACATTGTAACGACACATCAAACAGCTTGCTTAACAAAACAATAGATAGGACAGTTGCTAGTCAATCGCTGACTCGCCAACATTGTAACGGCACATCAAACAGCTTGCTTAACAAAACAATAGATACGACAGTTGCTAGTCAATCGCTGACTCGCCAATATTATAACGACACATCAAACAGCTTGCTTAACAAAACAATAGATACGACAGTTGCTAGTCAATCGCTGACTCGCCAATATTATAACGACACATCAAACAGCTGGCTTAACAAAACAATAGATAGATAGTTGCTAGTCAATCGCTGACTCGCCAATATTGTAACGACACATCAAACAGCTTGCTTAACAAAACAATAGATAGATAGTTTTAGTCAATCACTGACTCGCCAATAAATTAAATAGTCTGAACAGACGGCAGCCTGATCCCATCGTCTCATTACCACATGCTACCAACTCATCAATCAATATCGAGAATAGATCGTAGTCAATCAGGCGAAAGCTCAGAAGTAGATCCCAATTTCGCGGTAGACCGTCAACTAAAGTAGCACCCAATTTCATGTCCCGGGTACCGTAAACAATAATGTAAATTTAGACTAAGAAAGACATTGTCATCAGTGGCGTGTTGGAGGCTTATCGTTCAAACATAAATACAGTTAAATGTCAACCCACCCCGTCAAATGTTTCTGGTTTATAAACGTGTATTAGAGTAATTGCTATAGTGAGTAAGATATTACTTTCATTTGTGTTTATATTTTCAGAGAGAATGAGACAGAGATGGACAGAGAAAAGAGAAGGGTACATATAACTATAATGGTGAGTAAAATTAATTCTATAGTGAAATGTTGCAAGGAGTGTATTACGTTTTCTTCGTTTTAAAGAAAAGGAGAGGAAGAGAAGGAAGTAATTATGTACACTGACGAAAAGGCAACTGATTCGCGTCTTTTCGTATATGCTGCAATACAACATTATGCGTATCGTGTAAAGATATGTTTAATTAATATCAATTAAGATTTATAAATTTGCTTACGAGTAACTCACTATCTGAGTGCCATTTTTACTAGTAATAATTTTGAGCCAAACGCTCCGTCATTGTAGCAGACTAAATCATGTATGAAGAGTAGCTTCCCCTTGAAGTTACCTTTGACCGGAAAAAGGCCCAGTGAAAGGTTGAAACTAACAAGTCGGTGGTCACCACCGAAAACGTTGTTATTAGCTCTCTTGTTAGCTTACACTTTCCTGCTTGCCTTGGAGGTACGAAGAAGAACGATTGCTGGTTTTGTTTTAGCTGCAGATGTATACACATCTAAAGGTACATATATATTGAAATTTACATATTGCTATTTCAAACGAAGCGCATCGTAGGAAATGCACATTCTTTCGACCAAAATCTTAGGTCGAGTCAGTCGAGTGCACTGACTCGGGACTCTAGAAAGTAAGAAAGTCGTTGACCCGATCGATTGGGCAGAGAAGAGTTTTTAAAACTTACGGCCAAAGAAGGCTATAAATGAAGTTGTAACTAGTTTTGATGATATCTTAAGATCTAGATTATTAATATATTTAGGCAGCTCTATATCTGTTCTATTATAAATCGACATTTAATATTAGATCTAGATCTAAGATCTGTTTTTAATTGTACTTTTATATGATGTGAGGTCCCTTTGCCTTTGAGGGGCCACAAGTGGTTGCCAAGCCCGCAAGCTTGGCAAATGATGGTCACAGGACAATAAAATTTCATGTGTTTTTTAGTTAGAAGTGGGTACATGTATGGCAAAAATCGGGATATGGGAGCATGTGCTTTATGTCATGCAGATGTCAAAACACTTTAGCGCATAATACAACATTGGAAGAGGGGGAGAGGGGTTGTGTTAGTATTTGGGTGCGGGCTGGGAGTTAACTGTAGGGGATTGTGATAAAATCTCTTTCTAGATCTAGAAATGAATGTTTTCAGCATTTTTCTTTTTTTACGTTACTTCATTTATATCGGAAGGAGTTCCGCAGTTGAGTCTCAACTTACTAAGGAACATATATTAAAGAGCGTTTATCTTGAAGGGGTGATATCAAATGACTGAATGCAACTTTTCGGTTCAAGGTGACTTGGTGGTGACTGAGACAGCAGACTGAGTGACAAGAGATTTGAGGACATTGGACGTACCTTGTTGACATTTTGTGTCTACTTTAATTACAAAGTGCATGAAAATGATGGCTTTTGGATGAAAAGTAGAAAATTATATTTACTCTTGCTGATCATTTCTCTATGAATCAGAAAAATTTGGGTAAAAAATGAATTGATAAACTGAAGGAATTTTTCTAGAGATGATTAGTTTTAAATTTAGATATATATAAAATTATATGCTTTTGCTTGCACGCCTCGTGGCGTTTATTTTTTTTCCCCTTACAAATATAAAATTGGAAAAAGCGATGTAACATGAGGGATAATTGTATAATGGAACACTTTTTCCTCTACCTCTTTAATATTGCCAGCATAATATTGTATTATGTCAGTTTGATAAAAGATAAAGATGTGCAATTTTTAGTCAGTATCATGGCATAAGTGCATGCTCACAACTGTACATTCTTTATCCCCTCCCCCGGCAGACCGTTGCATTTAAAGTACTGAGGAGCATACAGTACAACAGCCTGTTAGGCACTTCATACTAACATTGACAATATATTCTTTCTCTTCCTGCAGCTGGGTACTCATTCACGCCTGAGTTAAGTGAGGAAAGCAAAGTGAAGTACCTTTCCTAGGAGTACAACGTTGTGAAAAAACACCTGGGCTAGCTAGTGTCGTCACAACACTATATTTTCATTATAATGCCTCTAGACTTCTTTGTTCTTTCTTTATTAGTTCACATTCTACCTTTCGGTGTATGAATTCAGATGCCAGGATGCCCTGTCCTGACATTTTCTGTTTCCTTCAAAAAAGTTAAATTATTATGCTTTAATGCCTCTTTTATATTTTCTTCCCACTTTTTCCGAGGTCTGCCTTTTTGGTCTTTTACCTTGGGCTTTAGCACTGTATACTGGTTTTGCTATTCTATTGTCATTCATTCTCTTTACATGCCCTAACCATCTCAATTGATTTGTTTTTATCTTAGTTTTTATGCCATCTGCTTTGATTTGATCTCTTATTGTTGTGTTTCTGATTTTGTCTCTTTTAGTTTTCCATACTACTCTTTTTAAATATTTCATTTCAGCTGCTTGTACTCTACTGTATTTTCTACTGTCTAAGGTCCAGGTTTCACTGCCATAGAGGAGAGAAGGACAATAAACTGTGTTGTATACTGCCGTTTTGGTTTTTTGTTGACAATTTTTGTTTACCTAAAAATGCCTCTCCTAGATGGTTATAAAATATATTGTCATTGCCTTTTGGATTCTCTGGCTGCTTTCTTCTCTTAGTTTTTCCCTCTGAGTAGCTTTGAACTTGTTCTAAATTCTCCCTGCCCAATTTAATATTTTGTGTTTTAGCTTTCCTAGGTACTAGCATTGTTTTGGTTTTCTTTGCATTTACTCTCATTCCTCTTTTATTTAGTTCATTGTTCATCAAGTTGATATTTTACTGAATGTCTCTTTCTGATTTTCCAAACAGAACTAAATCATCTGCAAATGAAAGCATAGATACATTTACTGGTTTTAGCTTCCACATACCTACATTCCTTTTCTTCATTGTTGAGGATGCCTTTGCGACTGAATCCATGAATGTGATAAACAAAAGAGGCCTTAGGATACAACCCTGTCTTACTCCTATATCTACATCAAATTCTTCAGATATATTTTCATCTACTTTCACTGCACATGTTGGTTTATTGTAAAAAAAATTAATGGCTTCTATTAAATTTTGCTCTAGATTGTGTTCTTTTTTAAGAAATGCTATAGTTCATCCTTCCTCATAGTGTTAATAAAACACAGGTGCAAGTCAATGTTTCTCTCAAGGAATTTTTCTATTATTTGTCTAATTGTAAATAAGTGGTCTTGTACACTTCTTCTTGGTCTAAATCAATCTGATGTTCTTCAATCTGGTCCTCTACTTTTGTCCTTAATTTCATTTCCGGTATCCTGGTATACGCTTTTCCTGGTACGCTTGGTAGTGATATCCCTTTATAGTTTGAGCATTCCATAGTTGATCCTTCCTATGTATTGGTACTACTATTACTTTTTCCAGTAATCTGGCACCTGACTTCCATGTTTATTGGCATATTACATATTTCACTTCTCTTATAGCTGTTTGGATTTCTTCCATTAAGACATTTACATCTTCAGCTATCTCCTCTGGATTACTTGTTACTCTTACTAATTAATATTTATTCCTTGTTTCATATGTTCTGGAGGGATTCTAGGTAATTGTTGAAAATACCTTGATTTTGCTGTCTTCTTTCATTATTTCTCCTTTGGTATTCTTAATTTGTCGTATTGGGCATGCTTTGATCTTTCTCATGCTCTTCATTGCCCCCAGAACAGCTTTTGATTTCCTTGATAGCTTTCTTGAAGTTTTTGTCCAAACTCTTCCCACTGATCCTGTTTTTGCTTTCCTAACTTCCGCTTTAGCGATTCTTCTTTTACTCACGTAATCTATTCTATCCTCTGGTCTCTTTGTTTGCAAGTATTTCGTCCAGGCATCTTTCTTTTCTTTGATCTTAGTCTCGACATTCTCATTTCACCATGCTGTTCTTTTCCTTCCTTTAATTTGTTTCCTACCACATACCTCTTCAGCACAACTGAGGAGTGTTTCTTTATATAATTGCCACTTTTCTTCTATTGTGCTATCATTCAGATCCATCTGTCTTTCACTGATAAATCTTTTTACCCTAGATTGTTATATCTGTTTTATATCTGGTTTATTTAGTTCCTCTATTTTGAGTTAAGTAGCTTTTTCTCTTTCCTTTTCTGTTTGTCTTCTTCAGGCAGTAATCTCATTTTGGCTATCACTAAGTGATTATCATTAAACATTTCTGCTCCTCTGTTTACTCTTGCATCCAATCTATTGTAAAAAAGGGAGCTGCTAGCTATTATGTAGTCTATCATTGACTTTTCATACTTTGCACTAGGAGGCCTACTCCTGCTCTAGCTCTATCTTTAACATCTACTCCTGAGAAAATTAAAGTATGATTTGGTCCTACATATTCTATTCTTTGTCCTTTTTCTTTGTTTCTGTAATGGCCAAAATGTCTACTTTGAACTTTTCCATTTCTTCAACTAATTCTATCTCTTTTCCAATATTTCATGTTCCAAAAATCACAGTCTGTGTTCGTTTCCATGTTAAGTGTTGAAAGGTCAAGGCAGATATATTGTATTTATTTCTCTGAATCAGTTTGGTTTTGGATAATATTTTATAAGCAGATGATTAGCCCACTGTACCCTAGGTAGATGATGGGACTGCCAACTTGAGGCCCCCTTCCAAGCCTTGTTATTTTCTGTCAGGGTTATCTCCCTTACCCGTTGGTCAGCCAAGACCTGCCTGCAAGGCAGCAGGAGACTTGTGGATGGTGGGATCGTTTACTCCCCGTACAGGTGCTTACCTGTCCACCGCCCGGCTCTAGACGTAATCACTTATTATTCTGTACACTATAGTTAGACTTTTTCTCTCTATTATTCTGTGATTCAAATATAATGTACTTCTTTATTCTTCTTTCTATTTTGTCATCCAGATCACAATCAAACCATTTATCAAAGGCGCGTCAAGTAACAAATTCTGTGAAAGATGGGAGTGGGTCAGTTCTTTAAGTCGCAGTTGCTGGTACAATTTATTGTTGGCTACATCTTTGTGGCATCTGGATTAATTGTGACTTTTCTCATGCTTTGTTCATGTGTCATTTGGCCTTTCAACCGCCATTTGTACAGAAAAGTCAATGTACATTTGGCGTATGCTCATTGGTCACGTAAGTGAAAACTTTCCTTTTTAGACAAATGTTTTTAAAAAGCCTTTCTTTCTTGAAATTATTTTACACCCTTATTCTTTCCCATCACAGTAAACGGTTACCTGCTCCCGAGAGGGAGTTAAGTGAGCCTTGGCATTGAAAGGGTGGCTCCCTTTTTGCCCAATGTTGTAACACAGTGGAGCCAACCCGATTGCTGGGCGGATGGGTTAAACAGTTGAGGCTGTAAACTTTGAGTCTCCGTTTCAAAGGTTCTGAACAGAACTCAAACGTAACCCACCCCCTTTAAAGAGAGAGAGAGAGTAAACAGTTACTCTGTGTTATTTGAATATTTATACATGTTAAACACAACAACAAAATTAAAGGACGAATTCAAACAATGCTGATAATTTCCAGAGAAGTTCTTTAATGTTGAATGTTTATAGTAAGTGTGTTGTTCCGCGATTAGTCGTTGGAAAGAGAGGGACAGAGAGAGAGGTGCTCAGCCAGCAACAAGAATGCCTGCTGCATCTTCTCACAAAGTGTCAGTGTGATACAGTGCAGTGTGTTAGTGTTAGACCTAGCCTTCATAATAAAATATTAACTTGTGTAGTTCATGATGCATTGTAAGTAAAGCAAATCGTCAGTGAAACTTTTAATAGGGGCTCCGTAGTCGAGAGAAAAGGTGTCAGCCTCTCAACTAAAAGGGAATGGGTCCGATCCCCGCAACAATTTTTTCAAGTTTTTTTTAGCAAAATCTACCCCCTTATCCAGGTTGGTGTATCAACACCTAGTCCCATCGGAGATGGACGATAACGAGGAAGTCCCGTGTGCAGATCACAACACTCTGTGCATGTTAAAGATCCCTTGGCTGTTCACAAGGCAGTCTGGGGGAAATTGAAAATCGAAAATCAAGGAGTGGACTTATTTAGATCTTTCAACATGTTCAACTCTACCGTGTAATTCCATCTTGCACACAACTGATTATTTCCTTCCATTTACTACATTCTAAAGATTAAAATAGTTATTTATATAAAATCCAAGAAACATAACATAGTGTTTTTGGCCCTATTCGATGATCTGGTACGTTTTTTTGCTTTTCCTGAAAAATTACATTGCACGGACCTGCATGTTTAGACAGTTTCACCAACGAAAGGCTTCATAATAGAGCATTACTTGTGTATTTCATTGTAAGTAAAACAAAGTCATGTACATTGACAGTAGGATGTTTGCTGCTTAAATTACAGACCAAGGCAAAATATTATGATTTAAATCAGCCGTCTTCAATGAATAAAAGTTAAGTGGTTTTGCAGAAATAGATCATTATCAATAGCTCACAGATACTTTACAAAACATGTCTTTAAAAAGGCTAAAGTCAAATTCACAAATTTGCTAGATCTTCTTGAAAAGTATTGAAGTTATAACAGATTTGATCTGAACAAATCAACCTCATATAGATATGTTTAAAATGCCTTTTATTACTTGTATAAATTGTATCTATTCTGAAAAGTTGTCCTGAAACGAATGATAAGAAATAAGATATGTTGCAAATATAATATATTTTTTGTTCACTGTGTTTGAAATTTCAGAATTTACATTCCTAGCTCAGTGGTGGTCTGGAACTGAAGTGCTTCTTTATGTAAAAGATGAAGACGTGAAATACATAGGGCAAGAACATGTCTTGACCATCATGAATCACAAATATGACATTGATTGGCTCATGGCATGGATTTTGGCAGAAAGATTTCAGATGCTTGGGGTAAATTTTTAGAGCAGCTCTCTTATAATGAATGTTCAGACTGAAACTCCCATTGTCAATTTCTACACAAAGTTTTTATTGACACTGAAACTCCCATTATCAATTTCTACACAAAGTTTTTATTGACACTGAAACTCCCATTATCAATTTCTACACAAAGTTTTTATTGACACTGAAACTCCTTCTTAGACTTGTGCAGAGTTTTTTTGTTTCCTCACATGACCCAGATTTCTATATACACCTAGCCGTAGGCAGAGATTAGTCTTGTTAAAGCTTAGTTGAAATATGTGTATTAATCAAATTTGTATCGAACATAAATTAATAAAATCAGTATTGAAGTATGATCTGGCTCAGTATGAAAAATGCCCAAATTGATGATTTGGAGAACAGTGTTCAGTCCATTTTTTCATTTCGTCACCTGTACAGTCCAACCAGTCCATAACGACCACCAATGATCATAGACCAAAGTGGTCGTTATGGATAGGTGGTTGTTCTGGGCAGGTGATAATAATATGGGTAGTTAGAATTTGTCTAATTAAAAAGAAATGGAGAATGTTATCAGTGCACATTTTATACCCACCTTTTGGGAGATAAGATGACCATATACAACATGATAAGCGATATTGTGGCTTAATCAAGCAGACATGAAGTCTGTGCAAAGCATGTAGACAGCAATGCAAGATGGTTACTTAATCAGGTTTTTTTTCATCGCAGACAGTGATTGTCAATGCCAGTGACATAAAAGCATGTAGAAAACAATGTAAGCTGGTCCTCTCTTACTTAAAATGAAAGTTTTATATGCTGCTCTAGGCAGTGGTCATAGGATTGCAAACAAAAAGAGTGGAGAGCATTTGGTTCACAAGACTACCTGCCTACGCTTCAGTTGCCTTGAGACATTGATTGATGATAGTAAGGATTGGTTATGGCTCAACAGCAAGAGCGTCGATTTAGCAGTGAAGTGGGTGGAGCCAATAATGGAAGGCTGTACTTAATGGTTGTCATAGACAGGTTTTGATGGCGATTGGTCGGTCAAATGAGGCTGTCCTGTTTGACAGTTGGTTACTATGGAGAGGGACAAAATAAGGAAACAACGCAAGGGAGTCGGTTGCAGGTGGTCGTTAGGGTAGATTGTACTGTATTTGAACCCATGCTTTACCGCCATGGTGGCTTCTGCTCACTGCAAAGTCATGGCAATGAAGACCAGTGTTGCCCGTGTCTAGTATTAAAAGTTCCTTTAAGGTTGTTACGGCCCATAGAGCTGGAGCTCATCTCGGTTTCAATAGTGTGAAGCGGAACAGGTGATTATAATCACCTCCTGGCCAGGACACTAGTCTGATGCAAGTTTTTACTCCCAAACAAGTGCTTCTACCTTTTTGCATCTGGGTAGAGTGGAGAAAATGTGTGTTACGTGTCTTTCCCAAGGGACACAACGTTGGACCTAACTTTTGTTAGATTCGTACTTGGGACCTCATCATCCAGTCCTGGCAGCCTTTACCGCTTGGCCACCATCATCACCTATGTCCAGTATTGCTGGACACAAACTTGGCTCACCCACTGGAAATCTTTCTAAGTCCACTCTAGATTTTTAGATTTGATTTGATTTTACCCACGTCCACAACTAAAAGGAGATCGCATGAGTTTTAGGTAGGATTTTTAATATTGTGGATGGAGTAAATTTCAATAAAAACAAACTTTCTATCTATTGATCTTTGTCTGTCTGTCTATCTGGCTATTTTTTTTCTCTCTTGTCTGTCATCTTGCCTATATCCTCTTTAGTCACCCTGAGCCCACTGTATATGGCGGAGGGGATAAATTTCAATACAGTTTTATCTTTATAAACTTCAATGGTTTTTTTGTTGTCTCTGTCTCTTCAAACCAGAACACCAAGATCTATGGTAAGCAGTTTCTCAAATACGTCCCTCTGATTGGCTGGGCGTGGTACTTTACGGAAAGCATATTCCTGAAGCGTCAGTGGGAACATGACAAGAAGATCATCCAGAGGGATTTGAAACAATCCACCGACTATCCCCAGGTTACTATGTCACGGTATGGTCTGCGCCTGTGAAAGTGTGGGCGGTTGACGGGCGATACAGATTGGTCCTGGGGTGTTAGTAGCTGAGTGGTTTGACTGCGAGACTTAGGATCATGAGGTCCCGGATTCAAATCTTAGCAAAGCTAGGTCCAACATTGTGTCTTGGGAAAGGAGGAGATTATTATCACCCATCCCACTTCACGCTATAGAAGCTCATGCTCTATGGTTAATGTGGTGTCCTTTAAAGTATTAAAGGAAGTTTTACTTGTAGGTCCTAAGTCTTTCCTTTCACTCTTCACTTATCTTTCATCTTGCTGTCTGCTATTCTTTAATTCACCTTGAGATCACCACATATGGTGGATGTGGGGTAACTCTCTATGAAACAAACAAACAAACTGGAAGGAAATGTAAGAATAGGATTTTTCATATCAGAGCACAATGTTTGTGTAGTGTGGACATCAAAAGTTGGCTAAACAGAGCTAGAATATGATTTTAATATTCTATGTCCATTTTGAAACTCAAAAGCCTTATTAGTTAAGAATATTCAGAAGTGCTATTAAAATCAATCCTGCTGTATGAATCACAAGCCTGGATCCCCAAAACTCAAGACATTCATTAACAAATACCCAGGGCACATATTAAATATAAAATGTCTGCAAGCTATATCGAACATCGGCTTGTGACAAAGAACAAACCAAATACCTATTGATGAAGAAATAAAAAAAAAGAAGAAAATGGGGCTGAGTCGGTGTACCTTGAGGAAGCCATATAAAATGTTGCCAGATAAGCACTGAAATAGAACCCTCAGGGAACGATTAAAAAACTAAGAGTTGATTTTGATTTAACCCACACCCAATAACTAAGGTGATATGATTTTAAAAGTTTGACCTGACTGCCCTGTCAACAGCCAAGTGATCTTCAATAGGCGAAGAGAATTGTGATCTGCACACAGGACAGGATCTCCTTTTTATCGTCCACCTCTGATGGTACTATATGTTGATCCACCTACCGGCACCCGGGGATGGATTTTATTCAAAACAACTTGATTCAATTTTTCAATCTGTCTATGCTTGAACCTACATCCTTTTGGTTGAGAGGCCGACACCTTGCCTCTGGACTACCGAGTCGCCTTCTCAGCGAAAGAGAAAAGTAGGAGGACTAACACAGACCTACAACAGGGAGTGCCAGAAGGATTATAACTACAGTTGCGTCTCGATAATCCGAACACTTCCGTTCCGAGCAATTGTCTGGATTATCGAGACATCCGGATGATCAAATCACCAATCAAAGGGATACATTTTGAATCAGCGAAAGCCCTCAGAAGTTACAGTAATGAAGGCCTAGTGCATTTTACGGGGACAGAGTACAACGATGCAGTTCATCACTGGCCAGAACTCTCTCTTCATCATCTCTCTCTCTCTCTCTCTCTCTCTCTCTCTCTCTCTCTCTCTCTCTCTCTCTCTCTCTCTCTCTCTCTCTCTCTCTTTCTTTCTCTCTCTCTATCTATCTCTCTCTCTCTCTCTCTCTCTCTCTTTCTCTCTCTCTCTCTCTCTCTCTCTCTCTCTCTCTCTCTCTCTCTCTCTCTCTCTCTCTCTCTCTCTCTCTCTCTATGGCCCTCAATATGCTTTTCTGAGAACTACACTACACGTCCGTCTATTGCTATAACATGAATAATATTAATAAAATTGTTTTTCTTCAAGGTCCTGTGTCATTACTTGGCCTACCACTGTGTTATAACTTTTAAGGTTTGAACTAAGAAAGTGAAGCTTTGTTGGTTTGAGCATCATCTAATAATGTCTGTGGCGTCAGTGGCCGAATTGTTACGCTGCGTAAATGGGGATCATGAGGCCTTTATGAATCTTAGCAAAGCTAGGTCTGACATTGTGTTTCTTGGGACAGACACTTAACACGCTCTCTGTCTGTCTGTCTGTCTGTCTGTCTCTCTCTCTCTGTCTCTCTCTCTCTCTCTCTCTCTCTCTCTCTCTGTCTCTCTCTCTCTCTCTCTCTCTCTCTCTCTCTCTCTCTCTCTCTCTCTCTCTCTCTCTCTCTCTCTCTCTCTCTCTCTCTCTCTCTGACTTGTGCCCCAGATTTCTTGTTTACACACAATTCACACCACGCTAGAAGAATATGAAGAAGAAAAAGTATAGAGAAAAGAGACTGAGATAAAGAAAATTGCTAAAGGGTATGAATGAATCGGCAATAGGAAAGGTAAGTCTGGTGGCATTGATGGACTGTAAGCGGATTGGTTAAACTATTTCGAACAGTTGATATCGGTTTATCGAAGCATAAACTCTCTATATTGTGGTAGCTTGTTCCAAAATTAGGTGTTCGGATCCGGAATCCCGAATTTCCGGATTATCGAGTACAAATAAAGAAGAAAAAATCCGTCCCAGCTCATCTGTTCAGATTATCGAAGTCCGGACTATTGAGATGTGACTGTACAACCCTTTGCCTCTCAATAAGTTAAGTTAAGTGTACTCTTGGCTTTAGTGTACTTGAGGCCCCTTTAGAAGGGGTCGGCTTCTTAACCCAAAGGTTGTGAATTCGAGTCCCGCCAACGTTGAAAAGCTTTTTTTCCAAGTTAAAGCCCCCCCCCCCCCCCCCCCAGGTCCAGGTAGGTGGATAAGACACCTAGTCTCATCGGAGACACAATAAAAATCCTGTGATCACCCTAATTGTGGATGTGGGTAAAACAAATCAATTAAGTAGTACTTGAGATCCCCTTAGAACTCTGGTGTAAATGCAAAACACATTGAGTTGGTTTGAAAAATATTAAAAAAATTTTTTTTTTTTCTGGCCTCTTATCCTCCCTCATAATATGTTGAGTAAATTGATTTTTAAAATCTTTTGTCGTTTCAAGCTACTTTTGTTTCCGGAGGGAACTCGTTTTACAGAGGAGAAGCATAAAGCGGCTTTAGAAGTGTGTCGGGCCAAAGGTTACCCTCTCCTCAAGCATGTCTTGCTGCCGAGGCCCAAAGGGTTCATTGTGTCCATGCACGGCCTTCGGGGACATTGTAAGTATGAGGGAAACCTTTCTTATCAATTTATCTCCCTTTTATTGTATTACTATTGCTGGAATTATGTCCCCTTTGACTGTACTTCTACAGAATAGTGTCCCTTTATTTGTGCCTCTACCAGAATTGAGGAGCCAGAAACTCTGTCGGTAGAGGGTCTGACTACTGCATAGGAGGCTCACGTTTGATTTGAAGTCCGCGCAAATTTAATTGGCCCTCCTGTCGACCCAGTAACAATATGGGTAGCTAGGTCTATTCAAACTTGGCAAAAGTAAAAGTGGCATGGATAGCAATGGCAGACTTCCACATTATACCATGTGCCAAGAAGACTCAGGACTCTTCTTTTGATTCTCATACGCTTAACTCTGACTATGGGACTTGCTTTACTTTTACTTTCAGAATAAGGTTCCATATATTATACTGCTACTGGAATTGTGTCCCTTTCATTGTACCATGTCTAGAATGAGGTCCCATTTGTTGTACCTCACCCAGAATAAAGTTCCCTATATTGTACTGCTACTGGAGTTGTGTCCTTTTCATCGTACCATGTATAGAATACCATCCCATTTGTTGTACCTCACCCAGAATGAGGTTCCATATATTATACTGCTACTGGAATTGTGTTCTTTTCATCGTACCATGTCTAGAATACCGTCCCATTTGTTGTACCTCACCCAGAATGAGGTTCCCTATATTATACTGCTACTGGAATTGTGTCCTTTTCATCATACCATGTATAGAATAAGGTCCCATTTGTTGTACCTCACCCAGAATAAGGTTACCTATATCGTACTGCTACTGGAATTGTGTCCTTTTCATCGTTACCATGTCTAGAATACCATCCCATTTGTTGTACCTCACCCAGAATGAGGTTCCATATATTATTATGCTACTGGAATTGTGTTCTTTTCATCGTACCATGTCTAGAATACCATCCCATTTGTTGTACCTGACCCAGAATAAGGTTATTGTACTATAATTTTATTATAGGTAAATTTCAAGTATCTTGACTGAAAACCTGTAACTGGTAGTTAGCTCGGTTGGTAGCATGTTTTCTCTTCATGGCGAGCGATAAGTGCCGTAAAGATTTCACGGCTTCAATATCCATGACGACCAAGATTTTTTTTCCTGTCTATTCATTGAATTTATCTTGTCTTTTTTCCTATGGAGTTTTGATATTATTTAATGTCATTTCTTTTACTGGAAGGTTCTACTTCTTTCTTTTCATCCTTTCGCATGTCTTTTTTTTCGTCTAGCTGTCTCCTCTTAATTCACCTTGAGATTACCAAATATGGTGGACAGGGTAAATTTGAGAGGAACAATCAAACAGACGTGATGACCTTTTGCCTCACTGATTATCCTTCTTTCTCCCCCCACTTTTATGCATTCCCGCCAACAGTTCCCACCATCCTTAACTGCACTGTAGGATTCCCCTGCCGACGGTCCAGCTCCAACCCTGATGAACATCATCAATGGCAAACCCATGATTTCTCACTTCTATGCAGAGTAAGTAACGATCTTTTTGGATTTTTACAAGAAAAAAGACAAGATATTGATTTATCATAGATTATTATCCATAGAGTAGTATTATTCTACCAAATTGACCACATCACTATCAATAAGAAATGGAAGACATCACTTTGGTCTCCAAATTGACCACATCACTATCAATAAGAAATGGAAGACATCACTGTTAGATGTGAAAATAAGAAGTGGAGCCGATGTTGCAAGCGACCACGAGCTCCTGACTAAAAATCTGTATAAAATTAAGAAAGATAAAGAAAGGTTACATCAGGAAATTTGATGTTGGAAAGCTGTAAAACGACGAAATTGTTAGAAAATTCAAAATTGAGTTGTCAAATCGATACTAGGTCCTGCAAGATGAGAAAGAACTGTCCTTGACAAAATTCAACCAAGAACTACCAGACCTGAGCCAGAAATTACTACTTGGCCTTATGTGCTGCCCAAGCAACACGAGGATAATTTTATTGATCTCAGATGAAAAAATTGACTTGGCCACATGATACAATTTTACAAAGCTACAAACAAATTTCTATGCTAACGTTACCACACAATTAGAATAGGTACACAAATGGGAGTAAATGTGGGGAATGACAAATGGAAAAATTCACTCGATCGTAGACAGTTGTACTGTCCCGTTAGAAATAAAATTCACATTCAGACATTCTATCTAATATAAATTGGCCTCTTAAAGTTCATCTGGGCCGGCTAAGGACATGATTTTTAATAAATACCAAATTTGTCAAAGTTGTCAACACACATGGTCTTTTTTCATAGTTATTGACATTTGAAGTGATCAAGCCATGCTTGTCAGCTGTAATAAATAGATGCTGATAGCAAACTCTCTCCTAGCTACCAAAAGGCAATACGGTCAATAGATTTTCTTGTTTTCTTTTTTCATTAGATAGGATGCATGTCTTTAGAATACCACCCCTGATGATTCTGGCGTTACTTTCTAATTTCAATTTAATTTTATTTGCAATTTGATGTCGTTTTCCTTCTGAATTGTTCTCAATTTTCAGAAACGTCGTTTGAAAGTACCTAGATGAATTTGTAGTAGGGAATTAGATAGACCTCGATGGACTGCATTAGAGGTGTAAGAAGAAAATAGCAAATGAAAGCAATAATGGAGGGAAAGATCTAGCAGCCCCGGACCATCTACCTCTGTAGATAAATCTAGAGACCAAAAAAGATGTAGATGTAATTTTAGCTCCAGTAGTAGTGATGGAAGATGTTGTGGATGGACATATTGGGCAGGAGGAAGAGGGAGGGGAAAACAAAACCGAGGTATATGGATGCAGGAAGACATGAAGATCGTTGTTGCAAGAGATGGGGATGAACAGGATATGATATGACTCAAGGTGAAGAAAGATGATCTGCTGTGACGACTCCTAACGGGAAAAGCTGAAAGACGAAGAAGAGGTAGTGAAGGAAGAGGAAGCACTGAGGACAGAAGGGGTAGAGACCTCCCTTGCCCATAGATCTAATCTTTGTCTACATAAGTTTGAAATACATGAAGTCTGCTAATTACAATTAAAAATTTTATATCAAATTTCCTATAAATAGTTGAGTTTTCAACCTATCTATAAAAAACTCTACTTTTATCTTATTTAGGCAGCTGGTTCCCTGGCATATGCTGATGTACTTCCCCCAGTCAGGGGTCAGTAGATGTACATAAACTATAACTAATACAATCATGCCTCGAGAGTCTTGACTTTGATAATTCTGATCTCTACAAAAAATTGTACAAATGAGCTGGGATGGATTATTTCTTCTTTCTTTGTACCCGGTAATCCAGAAATTGTGGATTCTGGATGTGAACTCTTAATTTTGGAATAAGTTACTACAATAGAGAGAGTTAATTTTTCGATAATCCGAGCACAAGATAGTCGTACCAGTCCGTTGACGGCGCATCAAACCACCCGACATGACTTTCCTAACACCACTTCATCCGTATAACTTAGCAACATGGCTTCACAACTGACTGGCATGTCAAATTGCCCAGGCAGACGGATAGACGCGAGGAGTGTCTGGTCAGGTTACACACAATTTGTCGCTTTGGTCGGTGATTCGATAATCCGGATGTCTCAGTAGTCCGGACAAATTGCTTGAGACGGAGGACTATCAGGACGTCTTTTTATAATTTATTTGTGTGTTTAAGACTAACGTCAGTTTCCTATCAAGTTTTATTTATATACATAATATGTAGTTTAATGATTTTTTTTCACTTGCTGTTAAAAGAGGAGGTACATCTTGAGTGGAGAATTAAAGGTGACCAAAAGTAATTTCTTTTCCAGACGAATTCCCATTGAAAGCGTGCCCATTGAAACAGATGAAGTCTGTTCAGATTGGCTACGTCAGCTTTTCAAGAGAAAGGTAGAAATTTTCATCTATGTATCTATTAGTGTATCTGTCTGTCTATCTATTTATTCATCAATCCATCTTTGTCTCTATCTATCTAGCTATCATTCATCTCTATCTATCTACTGTCTGTCTATTTGTCTGTCTATCTATCTATATTTCTGTGTCTCTGTATCTCTTATCAATCTGTCTAATTATACATGTAATTGGTAAAAAGCTGTGACATGTAAACTGGTGGGTTATTGGCGGGCGCTGCTGATAGATCTTGCTACTTTCCTTCCATTTTCACTTATCTTTTATCTTGCTGTTTCCTCTTAATCCACCCTGAGAACACTGGCAATAGTGAATGGGGTAAATTTCAATGAAACATCTTGCTCTCTTCTCTTTCTTAATTCACCCTGAGATCACTGCTTATGATGGACTGGATAATTTTTTATGAATCGAATTATGTAAACTTCTATCCTGCTGTCTTAGCA
This sequence comes from Doris montereyensis, assembly GCA_037039925.1. Classification (NCBI taxonomy): domain Eukaryota; kingdom Metazoa; phylum Mollusca; class Gastropoda; order Nudibranchia; family Dorididae; genus Doris; species Doris montereyensis. The sequence continues at coordinate 24,935 of JAXRKP010000349.1, read as the reverse complement.
ACATAAAAGACACTGAATTTGAATAGTCAAATTTTCCTATAAAGATTTATCCTTCTTGAACTGCAGGGGGACTCGATAGTTAAGAGTCAAGGTGTCGGCCTTTCAACCAACAGTTAGTGGGTTCGAGCCCCGCCAACGGTTGAAAATATTTTCTCGAGTTTTTTTCGAGCAAAATCTACCCCCTGGTCCAGGTAGGTGGATGGACACCTAGTCCCATCGGAGACAGACAATAAAAAGGAGGTTCGATGTGCAGAAGATCACAACACTATGCAAAGATCCCTTGACTGTCCAGGCAAAATTAAAAATCCTACCAAAACCCCGGAGATCACCTTAGTTGTGGATGTGGGTAAAATAAAATAATAAAAAAACCTGCATATGATGGAAGGTTCAGTTCCAAAGACTCAGGTACGATATCATAACTGACTTTCACCTTGGTTTTTAAATTGTTTTTGTATTCAGGATGATTTGTACGACGGTTTCCTGCAAACAGGAAGTTTCCCCGGGAACCGCGCCTCATACCCAGGCGCATCAACGATCTACTCATGTATATATTTTGGGCTGTGCTGCTCTGTGTGCCTCTCTTCACTTACTTAGGAAGCATATTTGTGGCGGGGACCCTCCTGCAGAAAGGAATAGTTGTTCTAGTCCTTGGCACGGGTAAGATTAATGAGAGATGCCAACTAGAGTTGGGGCAAATTATTCGATTCTGGAATTGTGTGAGAAATGATTTCATTGGTAAAAATAGGAATCGATTCTCATGATTCCATTGTGAAAAATAGGAATAGATCATCATGATTCCATTGTGAAAAATAGGAATTGACCCTCATGATACATTGTGAAAAATAGGAATTGACCCTCATGATTCCATTGAAAAATAGGAATCAATTCTCATGATTCCATTGTGAAAATAGGAATCAATTCTCATGATTCCATTGTGCAAAATAGGAATCAATTCTCATGATTCCATTGTGCAAAATAGGAATCAATTCTCATGATTCCATTGTGAAAAATAGGAATCGATTCTCATGATTCCATTGTGAAAAATAGAAATTGATTATCATGATTTCATTGTGAAAAATAGGAATTGATTCTCATGATTCCATTGTGAAAAATAGGAATTGACCCTCATGATACATTGTGAAAATAGGAATTGACCCTCATGATTCCATTGTGAAAAATAGGAATTGATCCTCATGATTCCATTGTGCAAAATAGGAATCAATTCTCCTGATTCCTTTGTGAAAAATAGGAATTGATTCTCATGATTCCATTGTGAAAATAGGAATCAATTCTCATGATTCCATTGTGAAAAATAGGAATCAATTCTCATGATTCCATTGTGAAAAATAGGAATCGATTTCTCATGATTCCATTGTGAAAAATAAGAATCGATTCTCATGATTCCATTGTGAAAATAGAAATTGATTATCATGATTTCATTGTGAAAAATAGGAATTAATTTCATGATTCCATTGTGAAAAATAAGAATAGATCCTCATGATTCCATTGTGAAAAATCGGAATTGACCCTCATGATTCCATTGTGAAAAATAGAATCACTTCTCATGATTCCATTGTGCAAAATAGGAATTAATTCTCATGATTCCATTGTGAAAAATAGGAATCAATTCTCATGATTCCATTGTGCAAAATAGAAATTGATTATCATGATTTCATTGTGAAAAATAGGAATTAATTCTCATGACTCCATTGGGAAAAATTGAAATCGATTCTCACGATTCCATTAGGAAATATGGGAATTGATTCTCACAGTGCCATTGGTAAAAATAGGTATCAATTCTCACGATTCCATTGGTAAAAATAGGTATCAATTCTCATTATTTCATTGGTAAAAATCGGTATCAATTCTCACGATTCCATTGGTAAAAATAGGTATCAATTCTCACGATTCCATTGGTAAAAATAGGTATCAATTCTCACAGTGCCATTGGTAAAAATAGGAATCAATTCTCACGATTCCATTGGTAAAAATAGGTATCAATTCTCACGATTCCATTGGTAAAAATAGGTATCAATTCTCACGATTCCATTGGTAAAAATAGGTATCAATTCTCACGATTCCATTGGTAAAAATAGGAATCAATTCTCACGATTCCATTGGTAAGAATAGGTATCAATTCTCATGATTCCATTGGGAAAATAGGTATCAATAGCTTGAAAGTAAGATCTTGTGTGATACTAGCGTCCGGTCCAGAGAGGGATTATTATCATTTGATTTGCTTCACGCTATGGAAATTGGGATGCGCTCCGACTCTGTGGGTCGTAATGGCTCTGAAGGAGCATTACTGTCTTAGTTTTTAATGTTATTGCACAACTAAACATTAAATGACTAGTACACAACTGACTAGTACACAACTAAACATTAAATGACTAGTACACAACTAAACATTAAATGACTAGTACACAACTAAACATTAAATGACTAGTACACAACTAAACATTAAATGACTAGTACACAACTAAACATTAAATGACTAGTACACAACTAAACATTGAAAGACTAGTACAGCACTCGTAGCAATATATATAATTTCTAAAATCTCCCCCTAGTACAGCACTCGTAGCAATATATATAATTTTCTAAAATCTCCCCTAGTACAGCACTCGTAGCAATATATATGATTTCCTTAAATCTCCCCTAGTACAGCACTCGTAGCAATATATAAATTCCTAAAATCTCCCCTAGTACAGCACTCGTAGCAATATATAAATTCCTAAAATCTTCTCCTATTACAACACTCGTAGCAATATATATAATTTCCTAAAATCTCCCCCTAGTACAGCACTCGTAGTAATATATAAATTCCTAAAATCTCCCCCAAACATTTTTTCTTCTAAAATTTGTTAAAATTTCCTATTTTTAAAAAATGATGTCCTCCTTCATCAGTAATAGCCTGACATTCTCTTGGGTTTGAAGACACTAATGTCGACTCTTAATTCTACGCCAAAACTTTAATTTTTTTTTAAACGTTTTTTTTTTTTAAGTACAGCAACAATGTTTTGGTGTCCCAAGTAACATTTTTGATATCTGAACTGAAGATAATTTTTGGATTAGAAAATGAATATTTGAAAATCTCCGAAATTTTCGGGGTCACTGATTTCTTTTAGGCCTGCTCTTGTGTCAGCAGTCATCATTGTAACTAGTTACTTTCTTTTTCTTAATCAGTTCCCATTCTACCTTCCAGTGATGGATTTAGATGCCTGAAATGATATTTCTCCGGCTGCCCTGTCCTGGCATTTTTTTGTTTCCTTCCATGAAAGTTAAATTTCTTTGCTTTGCTGCCTCTTTCATATTTTCTTTCCATTTTCTCCAAGGTCTGCCTTTTGGTCTTTTACCTTAGGTTTTAGCGCTGTATTCTGATTTAGCTATTCTATTGTCATTCATTCTATTTACATGCCCACACCATCTGAGTTGATTTATTTCTATCTTAGTTTTTATGCAATCTGCTTTGATTTGATCTCCTTATTGTTGTGTTTTTTATTTTGTCTCTTTTTAGTTTTCCCTACTGCTCTCTTCTTGTATATTTCATTTCAGGTGCCTGTACTCTACTGTATTCCTACTGTCTAAGGTCATTAATTCTCAATTTAAAATTATTTTTTTTTCCACAGGTTCTGTCATTTTACGATGGATGATAGGTGTGACAGAGATAGAGAAAGGTTCTACTTACGGTCGCAAGAGTGAAAATGCAGCAAAGAAATCCGAGTGATGTGTCGCTTGATTTCTCGCATCTGGGACAAGGATGAGAGTGACTGAAAGAAGAAAAAAATGAGAAAAACAAATCAAAACAAAAAAAAAAAAGAAGAAAAAAAGAAACGTTTTGTTGTCTTCTGGTTTTGAATGCCATACGTGTCAAATGTTTATATTTAAATGAAATATGTTTTTTTTAGTGTTTGGATTGCTCAGCTTTCTCCCAAAATAAACAGCAGCAGTTTTGTATTACTGTAATGATAATGATAATGAAGGATAATGACATTAAGCATAGCTGCCAACCAGGGAGGGGATTCAGTAGTCCAGAGGTAAGGTGTCGGCCTCTCAACCCAAAGGTCGTGGGTTTAAACCCCACCAACGGATGAACATTTTTCTTGAGTTTTCTTTGTAGTAAAATCTACACGCCTGTTCCAGGTAGGTGGATCGACCCTAGTCTTACTGGGGATGGACGATATAAAGTGCAGATCACACCACTCTGTGTAAGGTAAAGATCACTTCTTGGCTGTTTATAAGACAATCAGGGCAAAATTAAAATCCTGCCATAACCCACGAGAAAACCTTAGTTGTGGATGTGGGTAAATCAAATCAAAGTTTGTTTAATAGAACCATTAGTTTACAGCAAATACTGGAGAATTTGGGGTGAAAGTCCGGAGACTTTATTCCGAGTTCACAAAACCACTATCACACTTCACCAGAAAGGCCAGCGATCGGCAGTCTTTTTGCTATTTACTTTAGAGGGGATTTCAGTGAAATTATCAATGTTTTCTGGCTTATTACGGGCTGACGTACGAGGTAGAATTAGTCACTCGACCAGAGTCTGCTTTTCAGTTTGGAAAGGTTTGCAGCTATACATTAAATAATATTAAAGCTCAATACGAACAAAGACGAGACAACTACAAGGAAAAGACAGAAACAAATCTTTGTCCACCGTTGGAATTGAAAACCGAATTCTGTCGTCAGCACTCATCGCTGCACCATGAAAAGAAAGTGTTCCAACAACCAAGTAATAGAGCGTAGTTAGCTTGATTGGTAGGATGTTTTCTTTTCATGGCGAGGCGATGAGTGCCGACTCAGAGGTTGCAGGTTTGATCCCCATGGTGGCCTTTTCCTTGTATTTGTCATGTCTCTGTTTGTATGGGGGCTTGTCATTATCCTTCACTTTCGACATGCCCTTGCCTCACTTTTTGTAATGATAATGACATGTTTTTTATATAAATATAATACCATGCCATTGCTATTTATCTTCTACAACAATTCTTGACCCACCCATCTTGTTTCAAGCACTGAGTTTATGTCTGAATGATTGTGTTTGTTAAGTAGAAACTGCTTTAATTCTTAAGCTTGCCTGTTGAATTTTCTGTTAGTTTATAAAAAATATGATATACAGGCATGCCGGTAAATAATGTTGGATTATGATTTCTCTTATTATAAAGCTGGGTCTCTTGAACTTTGACTGCAGGTAACTCAGAAACCACTGTATCGGTTATGGGTGATAACATCAAGTACGATTATTGCATCAAATTAGTACTGATACTAAAGTTATGCAGATTTTTTATTGTAATGACGGAAATCAAGAATTAGATTTAGTATCAATGAAAAGTTTTGTGCGTGGCAGGCAAAACAACTTTTTTCAATCAATTACAGTACTGGTTTGATCCAAGACTTTATTTGCTAATGGAACCTAAAGCACAGGCTATTTGAAATCTACTTGCAAAATATGGAGGCTGTGGGTGCAGTGGTTCCTGAGGTTTAAGTGGTTAAAGCTAGAGATGTTCAATTTTATATATATAGATTCTATCTTTTTCTTTGACCTTTACTGTCTTTGCTCTCTCCCCTTTTATAGTGTCTTCATTTTTTAACATGACGTCTGTAAGACGAAAGCCATTTAATTTTATTACTTCCTTACAGCCTTTTTCAATGTCGATAAAAATCCCACTGACTGTGACTCGCATTATGCACATCCGCTTACCTTTGTTTCTTGCAAGCGGGCAAACATTGAATCAAGCCATTCTCTTCAACCGCTGTTCCCCGACTAGGCAAGGGATAGAACTCTGCTCGCAAAAAGTTTATTTATTTTTGTTACCGGAAACCGCATATAAAATACACTAATCTCCTCAAGACATTTGTTTATATAGTTAAATGTATAAAAAAGACAAAGGATTAAAGTTAACTAAAAAACAGGGGGGATATACTTGTGTAAATGTCTTTTGTGATAATTCTGTCTCTCTGTAAAAGTGAAAAAACTACATTTCGAGAAAAAAGTTATTAAAGCTTGCCAGTGGATTATAGTCTGACACTCTCTCACAATGTGTATGACAAACTTTGCAGAGATGCAGTAATCCAATACATCACTCATGCGTTATGTCAACAATAGTTGTAAACACTGCTGGCAGATGTTATGTCTTCTTTCGTTTAATTTTTCTACTTTGTCTTTCATCATTAGGAGGCATTGTAGTGACGCCGTGATGTTGTGAGTTTCAATCACTACAACACTGGTTCAAATGCCATGGCTGGCCCAGGTGTTTTTTCATGACGTTGTACTCTTAGGAATGGTATTTTGCTCGGCTTTCCTCACTCCTCAGGTGTGAATGAGTACCCAGCTATAGGCAGAGAAAGATCTTGTCAGTGTCTTAGTATGAAGCGCCTAGCAGGCTGCTGTACTGTATGCTCCCCAGGGATTTGAGAAAGACTGAATGAAATGATCTGCTGGGGGGTGAAAGGATGTACAGTCAATGAGTCTGCACCTGTGTGGGGATACAGACTATAAATCCATCTTCATCATCTTTACTCTCTTGGTTCTTAATTCACCATGAGATCACTTCTTGTTATGGTGGATACAGGTTATTCCAACGTTTCAAATGTCTTGTGCTTGCTCGTTTTTTGAGGCGCATGGAAAATTGATGCTTACAATACACGCACACTTCAGTGTGGATTGCTGTGTGGTGGGTGGTTGGTTCCCTCAATTCGCCTGAGATGGCCACATACGGTGGATGAGATAAAGTGCAACGATTGGCTGTGCGGTTGACATCTGTAAACCCTCTTGTTATTTTATTAGTTTGTTCTTTGTTTTGTTGTTGATTTTTTAAAAGTCAATGACTGATAAACAAATGTGAATCATAGGATGCTGTGTTTTGTTGTCTAATTAAACTCTCTTAAGTGCATTTGACGATGAAAATTCAATTCTAATTCTATGTACTTTTCATTATATATTATATATATATTATATATATGCTAATTTGTTTTTGTTTTAAGATTCTCTCGAGCATACAACCAATGTTATACACATATTCTCCCTCTCCCCCTCCTCTCACCCCTCTTTTCTCTTTTCTATTATTATCTTATGTTTTAATGTCATATGATTCTGTGCTTGGACAATGTACTTAATTTATTCAAATTCAAGTGCTAAAGGTTGATAAGCATATATATAATATAAAGGCACATATATATTATATATAATGACCAATCTGATTAAAAATTAACATCCATGGAAAATGTTAACTTGTAAAACATTAATTTCCTTTTAAGAGATGTTTAGTTCAATGGCTTATTGAACATGGGCGGTTGTCAAGTGATGCTGGTAGGTCTTACTTCTTCCTGTCAGTCTTCTTTCACTTCTCTTCATCTCGCTATTTCATCTTAATTCACGCTGAGATCACTGCATACGATGGATTGAGTAAATTCCAACGAAAGACACACAAAATAGACAGTTCATTGAAGATGAGGTTGAACTATGAAACCACAAACGGTTGGTAATCAATTAAGACAGGTCCTACATCCGATCTTGTGCATCATTGTGCTGCATTCAACTCCTTCTATTTCGTATTTTGCCTCTTCCAGTCTAAATTTGTTGTAGCTGATCGCTGATAGCAATTTTTTCTGTCAATGGGCGATCGTTAACAGTTGTTATTAAGTTTGATTGTTTAAGTTGGTGTCTCCTTACAAAAAAAACTAAAGGAAAAATATTAAAAAAAAAAATAATGAAGAAGAAGAAAACTTAAGAAGAAAATTGTCGGCCAAATAAAACAAAAAAATCTAAAGATCCCAAAACTTACACCAAAAAAACCGTGCTAAAGTTAAAAAAACCAACAAGAAAGAACCCCCACCAACATTCAATACAATCCAACAGTGAGTGTCATAGTGTTCCATTTAGTAGAGTTTTGAGTTTTGAGTGCAGCAAATAGCAATTATTAAAATTATTATATTTCAATTAGATCAAGCTTTGTACAGATGGGGTCATTGCTGGTGTAATGTCTGTAGTAAGGTATTATGACACAAGTATGACACAATTATTGGCAGTGTCATGAGTACGAATTCATGATGATGCTGGTTCTAATTCCGGCTGACCAAGATTTTTTCATAGATGTTGTAGGACAGGTACCTCACTCTGCTTTCCTCACTGGACTTAGGTCTAAATGAGTAAGAAGCTATAGGCAAAAAAGGCTCATGTCAGTATGTTAGTATCAAGTGTCTAACAGGTAGCTGTGCTGTATGCTCCCTTAGGAGTTGAGGACGACTTTGCATAGAATAATATAAAGTCGGTGTGCATGCTCTTGTGAGGAGATTGAGATTGTAGATCCGTCTTTACCTTAATGGGCTTTGAGATATTGAATAGAAAGTGCAAAGTATACTACTGTTTATTATCATTATTGTTATTAATAATAATAATAATAATAATAATATTTATTATTATTATTATTATTATTATTAGTATTAGTATTGTTATTTGTATTGTTAGTATTATTATTAATATTATTATTATTACTATTATTATTATTATTATTATTATTATTATTATTATTATTATTATTATTATTATTATTTGTAGTAGTATTATTATTAGTATTGTTATTGTATTGATATTATTATTATTATTATTATTATTATTATTATTATTATTATTATTATTATTATTATTATTATTATAATATTATTATTATTTTTTATTTTTGTTCTTATTTTTATTATCTTATTATTAGTAGTATTGTTATTATTATAGTTATCATCATCATCATCATCATCATCATCATCATCATTATTATTATTATTATTATTATTAGTGTTTGAGGTAAGGAAAGAAAAGTTACTAGAATACTTCTTTGTCTTGTAACTTGTACAGTAGTAGTTGTTGATTTTTGTTTTTGCTTGTATTGTTTTGTTGTTTATATTTAATTTATTTTACGCTTATAATTTGCTTCTTCCTTATTAGTTTTCTGTAATGTTTCATAATAATACCATATGTTATTGAAACCTAAAAAAAGCAAAGAACGATCATTGTTTAATTTTGTTTAAGTCCTGATAATCTTTCAAAATAAAATAAAGTATCTTAATAAACAGGGTCAACTTTACATCGAAATTCATTTTTCATTTTCATATTTTCATTTTGCATGGTGCATAAATTAATGTATAGATCATATGAATTTCTAATGGAGGTGACAGGACTTTAGCTGTGTGGGATTTTAGTTATTTTTGTTATTTGTTGGCAATTGTTGAACTAAAAACAAATTGCACAGTATTGAGTATTTAGTATCTACTTGCATTAAAATTTGTGGAGGAGTATGTATACGAATTTAACAAACAATGTGTTTGAAAGAAGGGAGTTGTTGCCCCCTTCGCCCATTTCATGCTTTCACAAAAAATTAGGCCTGCATTTTGTTTTCACGCTGTTTCATGAATGACAAGTGAATAATGAGTAATGAGGCCCGATGCATGATTTGAAGGGAACTGCTATACACAGCGTTGAATGCTTGTAGCAAATCATCCCTCTTAGTTGTGGCTGGCAAAACTCATTAATTACCCACGTGCACTCACCTGTCAGGGGTCAAGCACGGTCAGCTGATTCTCAGGTAGCTGATCGACCCGTTGAGATTTTTATAAAAAATTGCACCATTTTATCTCGCTATAACAGCGCTTCTCTCACACCGATTGTCTCAGTCTTTGTTTCTAGCATAGCATCAACATCTTGTCTCTTATGTGTGAAAGAATCATTTCTCTTGGATTTGTGACTTTTCTGATAAAAGCATTTTTAATATGAGTGTCTGTCTGACATGTAATTTTGTTGTCCATATTTCGACATAATTCTCGTTTTTTTTTGCTTTGGTCATTATGTTTTATCTAATTGCTAACAAACTATACGAACGTAATTAACGAAAATGAGTTTATTTCAAAGATTGGTTATTGTACTTCACTCTGTAAAAAATTAATTTGCAGTCACAAACCATAACAAAGTTATAACGTTCTTCCTCCACCCACTCCCTTTTTTGTCTATGTTAAGTACGTATGCAACATGTTTTCCTTGAGCTTAAATCATTTTTAACCGATTTTCCTTTATCCAATCAATTTTTACTGACCCCTCTTATTTTTGTCAAATAAATCTAGTATGGATCACACCCTAGAGAATCATCATTTTGCCGTCAGTGAATTTTGCAGCATATGTGGAAAGAAAAACTTAACAAATAAAGAAAAACAGGCAAAGAAAAAGCCACTGATGTGTCATAAAATGTGAGATAACATTTTTTTTTAATATATGGACTTGATATAAACAATGATGTGATAAGAAAACATTGCACCCCAATATTACAATTGCTTACACGCCCCCCTTCTTCACATTGAATTAGACAGGGTCTCACCCCGTACTTACACATTATGCTAGGGATAGTGTTAAAACACCACAAACTACTAGAGACAGCAGCACATTCCATGGGCAACAAAATTACATGTCAGACAGACACTCATCTCACAGAGCTTGGGCAGGTATTAAAAACAATATGGCAGTTGTTGGAAACAAGCACACGAAACACAAACACAGCTTGACCTCTATCAGACTTGCCTTCTTTTAGTGACAAGGACATTGATAAAGCCACATACACTGAAGAAGTACGGGACAATGAGCATAAATTATCACAAATAACACATGAAAAACACACATAGATCGGGTCCCATTGCATCATCCTTACTTAGATAAAGTTCTTACCAAACACAGAATCACACCACAGGCATACCACAGTCAATCTTTTATTGGCAACCACTGTCATAAATACTTACAAGAAAAGATTTATACAGACCTTACGCAAACAATCATCACACAGACAATGGCATGCACACATTGCCCAATAGTTATTACTGAAGCACAAAGGATAGTATTAGTTTTCAACAATATCAACAAAGCATTTAGTAAAGCCCACAAAGCAATTTCACACACAAAGACAATTAATGAAAATCCAAATAATGACATTCAACAGGATATAGACACATACATGAGCATGTATAGACAAAACTTTCCAAGCAAAACAATCCCAAAACAGCATATTTTAGAGCACCATTGCACCCCACATATACAGTACAAATTTGGGCTTGGGTTGGTGGGTGAACAGGGAACGGAAAGCTGTCATCAGTCAATTGCATGGATAGAGAGACGAGCACAAGGCATTATAAACTCACAAATGCGAATGAAGTTCATAATGAATGCACAAATATTAGAAACAGCCTCCTGGTACATGCACGTAGACCAACCTGCAAGTAACATTAAATTTACATAGTGATACATATCTTATTTCTCATTATTGGAGTATTTCAAAAATCGATATTGTTCTGTTCATCGTGATGACAGCAAACTATCTTTTAGTATGTAGTACATGTATGTGTTGTCTTTATTTCCTGAAAGTTTGAAGGCATTTGGCTGTACAGATTTTATGTTAAAGAGTTTTACTTAATACCCTATGTCTGTTATTGTACTGAAATGATGGACCTAATTGAGGTCTTGATTGTGGGAAACGAAACGCTTCTTGATAATTTCCTTTCATTAATCTATCGCAACATTCTCTTTAAAACTGGGGGAAGCCTTCACATTTATTGTCGATTGCTATCTTAGTCAGATACAAGCTGATTAATTGGACCTATAAATTACCGCTAACACTGTGGCTCCTTCGTATTATTCACAGCTATCTAGATAGTTTACATTGCCGCATCTCTTTGTTGTTTACATTATTTATCTTTTTTTAATTGCTAATAGTTCTAGATCTATAGTCATCTTCTTTCTTCTGACATCACATTGTGTGATGCCTGAGGTAGTACTTAGATCTAGATTGTAGATATTTCTCGTTTGTTGTCTGACGAAGGGTTATACCCAAACGTCATGTGTTTGTTCTGTCTTTATTAGTGGAGTTGTCACTTATTGTCATATTTCGCCATTAAGCGCGGCAAAGCTAGCAGGGGAGCTAACGCTACCTGGTGGCCCAGGTGCACGGCGTCGGCCAAATAAGAGGGACAGTTTTGTACGCTGTGTATAGTGTTATATGGATTTCACCATTTCTCTGCTCACCAGAGATTAGTAAGAAAGTAGAATAAGTCCCATGCTCAAGAGTTGAGCATAGGGTAATCAGGAGTAGAGTTCTGATTTTTCTAGGCATACAGCACAATGTAGTAGTTTGCCATTGCTTTCCACAGTGACTGTACTTTGCAGAGTCTGATTCTGAATAGATGTAGCTAGCCATTTTACTGTAAGGTTGATATATTTTGCCCAGACTGAGAATTGAACTAGGGCCTCCTGGATGGTAGTCGAGACATTCTACCAGCTTTTCTCATTGATGTATAACTCAATGACGACTCTGTCACTCTTGTGTTGTTAGCTCCAGTTATGAACTTCCTACTTCTATATCTCCAGCTACTACCAGCACTACTTCCTACTACATGTGCCACTACTATTACAACTACTGGTACACATATTATTAACACTATTATTATTATATTATTAATATAACTTTTACTATTACAACTACTGGTACACATATTATTAATATAACTTTTACTATTACAACTACCTATATTAATATAACACTATATACCTATTAATACCACTTTTACTATTACAACTGCTGGTACACATATTATTAATACCACTTTTACTATTACAACTACCTGTACACATATTATTAATATAACTTTTACTATTACAACTACTGGTACACATATTATTAATATAACTTACTATTACAACTACTGGTATACATATTATTAATATAACTTTTACTATTACAACTGCCGGTACACATATTATTAATACCACTTTTACTATTACAACTACCTGTACACATATTATTAATACCACTTTTACTATTACAACTACCTGTACACATATTATTAATATAACTTTTACTATTACAACTACTGGTACACATATTATTAATATAACTTACTATTACAACTACTGGTACACATATTATTAATATAACTTTTACTATTACAACTGCTGGTACACATATTATTAATACCACTTTTTACTATTACAACTACCTGTACACATATTATTAATATAACTTTTACTATTACAACTGCCGGTACACATATTATTATTATAACTTTTACTATTACAACTGCCATTACACATATTATTAATATAACTTACTATTACAACTACTAGTACACATATTATTAATATAACTTTTACTATTACAATTACAACTACCGGTACACATATTATTAATATAACTTTTACTGTTGCAACTAAGACTATTGTGACTATTACTAGTATTACAACTACGGTTGCTCTGATTATTACAATGATTTTGATTTGATTTGATTTACCCACATCCACAACTAAGGTGATCTCAGGGTTTTTGGTAGGATTTTTAATTTTGCCCGGACTGCCCTGTAAACAGCCAAAGGATCTTTAGCTTAACGTGCATAGAGTGTTGTAATCTGCACATGGGACCTCCTTTTTATCGTCCGTCTCCGATGAGACTAGGTGTTGATTCACCTACGTTGACCAGAGGGGTAGGTTTTGCTTGAAAAAAAACAGAGATAATTTTCAACCGTTGGCAGGGCTCAAACCTAAAGAAAGGCCGACGCCTTGCCTCTGGACTACCGAGATCCTCTCCACTATAATATAACTATTTTGGTGATGATGACTATAAGCCCACTATTTAATGAAAGTTTGCATGAAAGGGAAGGAGGATGCTGTGTCATACTAACTTAAGATTATTCTACCTTTCTGTTTACATGTGTATAAAGGAGCCTGTTCAATACCAAAGTGAAAATAAAATTCCTTCAAGGCTGCTGCGGCCCATAGAGCCGGAGCTTATCTCAGTTTCCACATAGTGTGAAGTGGAACAGAGGATAATAAATATTTCCTGAACAGGACACTAGTTTGATGCAGGTGTTTTACTCTCAAGCTAGTGCATGTACCCATTGGCACCTGGGTTGAATGGGAAAAACTCTTGTAAAATATATTTCCCAAGGACCACAACGTTGAAACTAGCTTTGCTGGGATTCAAACCCGGCACCTCATGATCCCCAGTCCGGCAGTCTACTCACTTGGCCACCGACGCCACCTTCAATACCAAAGGCATATTGGAAATGTTACTTACATTTACATGAAAGAGGAGTATTGTAAGCAACACTGAAGCTGCATTCCCTGCCATCGCCGCTGTCATCATCATCATCATCGTTATTATTGTCATCATTGTCATTGTTATTATTGTCATCATCTTCATCGTTATTATTGTCATCATCATCATCGTGAGTGTTTGGCGGGTGCTGCTGGAAGGTCCTATTTCTTTCTTATTGCTATTTCCTTTTAATTCACCCTGAAGATCACTGCATATGGTGGACTGGGTAAGTTTCAATGAAACAAATTACACTCCTCATCACCTTTAACCACCGTCATCAGGATGCATTTAATTGCAATAGTCCAGTAACCATTTTAAACGTCCTTTGCAATGAATGACAATCTGGCCACTCCATGATTTTGTGTTTTGTATTGTAATATTGTATGCAAAGTTTGATACTCAGAGAGAAGCCACTTTGCAGTAGGCATAGCGTAACTGATTGCGTCGGACATATTTTATGTCTGACATTGACAGGCTACCTGTCCGCTGAAGTTGCGTAGTATATATAGTATGTCAGACAATGTTTGTGATAGTCTTATTCATCTAAAAGCGATAGGGTACTGGAAATACTGATATTATGAAGTATTAAACATTTTCTTTCCTGGTTATATCTCTTTGTTTTGTGATAGGAGTCAGTATATGAGGCGTTGTAGCTGAACCGTAGTGTTGTGAGCTGGTAATGGTCACGACTGAGATTGGTTCAAGCCCCAGGGCTGGCACAGGTGGATTTTTTCAGAAACGCTGTGTTATACTCTTAGGAAAGGTACTTCATTCTATTTTCCTCACTTGACTCAGATGTGCATGATATAGGTAGAAAAAAGCTTGTCTGAGTGTTAGTGCGAAAAAGTCTAGCAGGCTTCTGTACTGTATGCTCCCTTGGGAGTTGAGAAGGACTGAATGAAATCGCCTGCTTGGGGATAAATGATGTACAGTCGGTGAGCCTACACTAGTTTGGGAATACAGACTATAAATACATCTTTATCTTTTATCTTTTTATTCTCTTTCAAATTTTACATGCGTTTACTTGTTACAACTTGTTATTTTGCTGTAAAAAAAAAGTTTTTTCCGCCAAATATGTTACATTTTTAGTGGGAAGTGGGAGACCATACATTTACTTCACGAACAATATAAGAAATCATTACATCTTTGTGAAGCTGAAAATGCCCTCAATCATAAGCAAAAAGCCATTCCTCATTATCATTATCATTATAAATAAAAATGTTACACATGATTGAAAATATAGATCATATAGGCATTGGCACATGGGTGATGTCAAGTCCACAACCCTGAGAGTAGAGAGTGCAAATGAATGAGTTGAAATTTTCTGATTGAAATGTTCAGATTGAGGAATTTGAACTAATAATGATGATAATAATACAAAAGCAAACATCAAAAAGCTGAACTGCTCCTTCCTTTGTGAGGACTACTCCTGCTGAGACATACAGATCATAGTTTAGTGTGTAGTTACCCTGAGATCACCGCAATGGTGGACTGGGTACATTTCAATGAAACAAACAAAAGCTCCTTCCTTTGTAAGGACCAGTCCTGCCTGAGAGATACAAATCAAATGGAAAATTTCAAAAGTTGGTGTGTACAAAATGATCTGCAGCTCAATGCGTTAAAACAAAAGAGCAAATTTTTAATTCAAAATGCATTACCAAAGATATAAAGCGAGTTGAAATACATCTCCAAGACATTGAAATAGTCGAAGAATTTAAGTATCTTGGTGTTTTAATCAACAACTCTCTAACTTTCAATATTCATGTAGAAAACATCATTAAGAAAGCTTCACAGCGGTTGTACATTCTCAGAAAATTACGAGTCTTTGGTACAAGCAAAAGTACCATGAAACAAATATTTCAATCGTTATTGTTGAGTATCATAACTTTTGGCATTACTGTGTGGTATGGAGGGTGTGGTGTAAGGCAGAAAATAAGTTACAAAAGATTGGTAAAAGAATCAGGAAATATAGTCAATGAGAAATTGCAAAACGTGGAGCAGCGCTATAAAAAAGCTGTAGAAAGAAAATCCCTTTCAATTATTGATGAAGTAAAACACCCTCTGAACAGTGAATTTATGTTACTTCCATCCGGCAGAAGCTATAGAGAATCTCGGTGTAGAACACCAACCGACATAAAGCTACATTTGTCCACTACAGCATAAAATTTATCAACACTGTAATGTCGAAACAAGCAAATGAAGTAAAATTATATGTCAAAATATTTCCTATTGATCTAACACATTGACTAGGAAATCTGATAAGACAATGCACATCTATTGCTGTTACTAAGTTGCCTTTCTACAGAACATTGACAATATTATAATATCATTATCATGGTTGTCTTGGTTGATGATTGAATGCTGGTTGAGAGAGAGAG
This sequence comes from Doris montereyensis, assembly GCA_037039925.1. Classification (NCBI taxonomy): domain Eukaryota; kingdom Metazoa; phylum Mollusca; class Gastropoda; order Nudibranchia; family Dorididae; genus Doris; species Doris montereyensis. The sequence continues at coordinate 8,446 of JAXRKP010000349.1, read as the reverse complement.
AAAGAGAGAGATAGAGAGAGAGACAGAGAGACAGAGAGAGAGACAGAGACAGAGAGAGAGAGAGAGAGACAGAGAGACAGACAGACAGACAGAGAGACAGAGAGAGAGAGAGAGAGAGAGAGAGAGAGAGAGAGAGAGAGAGAGAGAGAGAGAGAGAGAGAGAGAGAGACAGAAGGAGAGGAAATGTAAATCCTCAAATTGTGTAATTATTTTCTGTATCTACTTTTACTTATATTATTATGATATTTTTGCTGTTCATTTCACCATCTATTATAATGTTGGCAACTACTAGAAATATTACGAATGCTAGTACTACTTCTGCGACTACTATGTTCACCCATTAATATGATTAACTTTTGTTTTATCATTGCTATCTTTTTGTTGTTGTCTTTTTTTCTTTTTCTTTGTTGTTTTTCTTTTTTTTGTTTTTTTGTTTTGTTTTTTGTTGTAGTTTTTTGTTGTTTTTTACCATCGTCATTATTATCACCCTTAGTTCGCTTTGTTATGTGGATTGTGAAGTGTAAAATGATTTATGTGAACCTAACATGAATTGCCTGAAAAGGACAATAAAGATTTATTATTATTATTATCTTAGTTTAGTGTGTGGTTACCCTGAGATCGCCGCAAATGGTAGTTGGGGTGAATTCCAATTAAACAAACACGAATGTGGTTTGCACACATTTCCCTAATGATAATAATAATAAAAATAATAACAATAAGATGATTTATATAGGGCCCTATCACTGAAACCTCAAAGTGCTTTACATAATAACAAAATGATGATTTATATAGGGCCCTATCACTGAAACCTCTAAGTGTTTTACGTAATAATAATATTATCATACATATAAAAATAACCCATGGATAAAATAAAACATTCATGCAAGATGCAACTGGATATAATCATAAACATAAATCGAGTACATGTATAAAAAGTTTTAAGATAATTTTAAAAATCAATTGGAACATAAAATACGGATGGATATTATGACATATTAAATCAATGATCATTCATTGCATAGCAACTTCTTGAACAGATGAATCTTTAAAAAAATGTTCAATGTGATAATAGTCTTCTAAGATATGGCTTTGCTTATTTGTATTGTGTATTTGTTGTTTATAAGCTTTTTTTTAATCTTCAAAAATCTTGCTTCATTTATGAGCCAATAAGTCACAAAAATGTTTGTATATTATTATTGCTTATGTTATTAGTCAGTTAGCCACAGAATGCTTGTAAGTTGTATGTTGCTCATGTTATTAATGTTAGTCAATGTCATATAAATGCTTACTTTACATATTGCTCATGTTATTAATATTAGTCAATGTCATATAAATGCTTACTTTACATATTGCTCATGTTATTACTATTAGTCAATGTCATATAAATGCTTACTTTACATATTGCTCATGTTATTACTATTAGTCAATGTCATATAAATGCTTACTTTACATATTGCTCATGTTATTAATATTAGTCAATGTCATATAAATGCTTACTTTACATATTGCTCATGTTATTAATATTAGTCAATGTCATATAAATGCTTACTTTACATATTGCTCATGTTATTAATATTAGTCAATGTCATATAAATGCTTACTTTACATATTGCTCATTTGATGAGTGAGGGCATAGATTGCATTTATTCTTTTTCTTCATTGATGGGTCAGTGGTGTCTATTTCATTTCATTAAGGCTTTTGCTTGATTTCAATTGGAATCAATGGTAGATAATCTGTCATGATTTGATAATAATAATAATAATAATAATAATAATAATAATAATAATAATAATAATAATAATAATAATAATAATAATAAAGTTTATTTTTATAGAGCCTTATAGTATACCGAAGTCTCGAGGTGCTTTACAATCACACGTACGAGCATACCCACACTCACCCAAAACAATGGTAAAATGTCATACGTATTACTGATCTTAAAAAGCTGTAAAAACAATTTTCTATATTAAACTAGTAAAATACAATTGGATAAGGGAATTAATCATACATAAAATAATAATATCATTTAAAAGATGATGACATTTTAAAACAAACATTTGGGTTAAATGTGACAAGGGTGGTTTTGATGAATTTTAAAGAATCTTTTTATCAGGAATTATGAGTATGACTTTTTTACCTTTGATTCTTGACAAAAAACTATCACCTGTATCTGTGTGGTTTTCCCTTTGATTTTCTATGTTTATTGACCTCTTGCATGTGACTACATAGTGACCCATTTAGTACGATTTAGAGCAGGTGATTATCTGGTGGTGCTGGTAGGTTTTATTTCTTTCCTTTTATTCTTTCATGTCTTATAATGATAATAATAATAATAATAATAATAATAACAATAATAATAATAATAATAATAATAATAATAATAATAATAATAATAATAATAATAATAATAATAATAATAATAATAATAATAATAATAATAATAAATAGTTCTTGAATAGTGCCCAGCCCTGATTTATATCAAGCTCAGAATGCTTTTATATTCACCCCTGAGATCACCACATATGGTGGATTGGGTAAATTTCATTGAAACAAACAAAATTAATTATAGCTTATATAAGCAATAAATTGTAGATAAATGTTATATCACATGTTTCATTTAGTGACCTATGATGACACAAAATCATGGCTATTGATAATTGCTTTGCCAGGAGATGTTGTGTGTATGTGTATGAACAGCATGTTTTTTATTTGGGTTTTTTTTGGTTGTTTTCTTGGCCCCAATTTTTTTGGGGTTGTTTTTTTTTTGGTTGTTTTTTTGTTGTTGTTTTTTGTTTTGTTTTTTTGCCTAAGTTTTTTTTGGGTTTTGTTTTGTTTTTGTTTTGTTTTTTTTTTTTTTTTTGGTTGTTTTTTTGGTCCAATTTTTTGGGGGGTTGGGTTTTTTTTTGGTTGTTTTTTTGTTGTTTTTTTTGCCCAATGTTTTGGGGGAGTTGTTTTTTTTTGGGGGGTTTTGTTTTTTTTTGGTTGTTTTTTTGCCCAATTTTTTTTTGTTTTTTTTTTTTTTTTTTTTTTGTTTTTTTTTTGGGGGGGTTGATTTTTTTGGTTGTTTTTTTTTTTGCCCAATTTTTTTGGGGGGGGTTTGTTTTTTTTTGGTTGTTTTTTGTTGTTTATTTTTGGTTGTTGTTTTTTTGCCCAAGCGTTTTCTGATGATACTTTTAAGGTCGAAGGTTGAAATGTCAAAATGTGTCATGGTTTTAGTACTTTTAAAAAACTTCCACGAAGAACAAGAAAATAAAGAGAAAGAAAAGAAAAGAGACCGGACAGAGGTATTCGTGCTGTATGTTTTAGTAGTGAACAACTGTTTTTGTAATTTTGTCATCTGTAATTTCTTCGTTTATTTGCTATTTCAGTGGGATTGATAATGAAGGGATCATTTCAATAATGTGCCTATGGCCTCTTTCGTGAAAAAAATGAGACAAAGCGATAATCCTAGGGAATAACAGCAAAAACATGCTTCCTGTAAAAGTGTGAAAGTGATAATAATATGATGAAAACTTATTGAAATGATCCCTTCGATTGTTGCCTTGTTGTAGGTTGATGATGTCCTTAACAGTGGGTCTTGGCCAGTGCAGGAGTCGTTGGTGATCGAGCGGTTAGGCTGCCGGACTGGAAATCATGAGGTCTCGGGTTTGAATCCTAGCAAAGCTAGCCCGACGTTGTGTTAATTGAGAAAGACACTTAATATGCACATGCCCTCCCCTCCCCCTCTACCCAGGTGCAAATGGGTACAAGCACTAGCTTGGGAGTAAAAGCCTGCATCAGACTATCATCCCCTGTTCCACTTCACACTATTGAAACCGGGATACGCTCCGGCTCTGTGGGCCAGTAATGGCCTTAAAGGAAGTTTGCTTTACTTTACTTGCCAGTTCAGTGTAGTTTAATATATTTAGCTGTGCAAAGCCATGATGTCATGTCGTACAGTAAGAAGGTCAAGGCCATAACTCACATCCTTTGTTAGTAGGAAAAGAAAACCAAAACAATTTGGTAGGGTGAGCGGTTGTTGACGGGCGTTGCTGGTAGTGAGGTCCTATTTCTTTTTCCTCCTTTCCTTCTTTCACATCTCTTTCATCTTGCTGTTTCCTCTTAGTTCACCCTGAGACAGAGTGAATGTCCAAAGCAATCCGTGCCTAAATCCATGGTGGATGAGGGTAAATTTCAATAAAATCAATAAATTTGGCAGGAGAAAAAAGGAGATCAGTTGACGTTGTCAAGTCGTGGTGGATGGCGGTAGTAACTTATCTCGCTTGAATGAACTCAACTATTATTCCTATATCCTTCATTTCTATCTGTCGATTACTTCATTCTCAACCCCTTCCCCTCCCTCTTCGTTTGCGGCCAGTTGGCGGGCGCTGCTGGTATTGTCCTACTCCTTTCGTTCCTTCCAATCTTTCACTTATCTTTCATCTTACTATTTTCTCCTTAATCATCTTGAGATGACCGCAATTGTGGACAGGATAAATTTGAATGAAACAAAAATCACCCACAAAAACCCTCTTCCTTGCTTGCTGTTTTACATCATGTCTTTCATCTTGCCGCTCGCTCTTAATTCATACTTGATCACCGAATGTGGTTGACAGGGTAAATTGCATTGAAACAAAGAACAATGAATTCTCTCCTCCCTCTTCATCCTCCTTGTTGTCCCTTCCTCTATCCTGTTGATGATTAACGGGCACTGCTGATGGGTCCTGCTTATTTTCTTTAATCCTTTTACTTATCCTTTTTTTTTTTTCATCTTGCTGTTTCTTTTTGATTTACTCTGAGATCACCGCAAATGGTGGACGGGGTACATTACAATACGCTGGCCTTCTGGGTGTTCATACTGAAATGATTTTATCTTTAGCAGTCCATTGAACAATCAGATAAAAGTATAATATTATTTCGTTTTGTATTATGTTATTTCACACGTGATCTATGTCATTTCATATAAGTTTATTTCATAATATTTTATATCACATTATTTTTAATTATTAAAAATTGCATTATAACATATTGAAAGATTCTATTTTATTTTTTAAATATTTTTTATAGTTAAGACAATTTGAGATTGTAATGCACTATTTAAAAATTCATGTACTGTTATTCTCACCAGTAAAGACCTTGGTGAAGAAATGGCCATGGTCCTATTGGAAGTATGGAAGGGCGGGGCGATGGTGGATTTTTTGCAAGTTAAGAAAGTAGTAAGATCTAAATACATATTTTGTTTTGTGCTTAACTGGAACCCCAAGTTTTGCTAAAAATACATATTTGTTTTGTGCTTAACTGGAGCCCCTCTATAATGTAATAGGAGATCCAAGTTTTGCTAAAAAAAATACATATTTGTTTGTGTGCTTGGCTGGAGCCTCTCTAATGTAAAAGGATGTTTTTTAAATTATTATTATCTCTATTAAAAACATATTTGGGGACTTTAAGAAAACCATTTTCTCAGTTTTATTTTCATGGATGTGTGGCTATGATCGTTTTTCCAATCCATCTTACTTTTAAAGTATTACTTTAAGTTATCAAAATGTATTTAAAAAGAACAAGGCCAAAGAACACCTATGTGTGAGGTTTCGGTGGCGGCGGCTAGGCTGCCAGACTGGAGATCTGGAGGTCCCGGGTTAAAATCCTAGCAAAGCTAGGTCTGCCGTTGTGTTCCTTGGGAAAAGACACTTAAATACACTAGCTTGGAGTAAACAATTGTGCCAGACTAGCGTCCTGGCCAGGATGTGATTATTATCACCTGTCTGTTCCGCTTCACGCTATTAAAACCTGGATAAGCCCCGCTCTATGGGCCCGTAACAGCCTTTAAGGAACCTTAGTTTAGCAGCTATGTGTTGTGGTTTGTGGTTTGTGGTTTTGTTTCTTTAAAAGAAAGAAAAAAGTCAACCTTTCATGTACTTTGTTCTTAAATAATGTTTTCAAAACAAACAAAATTCTTTTGTATTTATGCTCTTTTGGTATCAACAATTTGATACCGACATCGTGCTGTGTAACATCCTTCTTTGGCTGCTGATCATGAAAATCATATTATTGATATTATGTAACCACTAGCTTAACTGCTTATCTTTATTATGAAAATCATATTATTGATATCATGTAACCACTGGCTTAACTGCTTATCTTTATTATGAAAATCATATTATTGATATCATGTAACCACTGGCTTAACTGCTTATCTTTATTATAAAAATCATATTATTGATATCATGTAACCACTGGCTTAACTGCTTATCTTTATTATAAAAATCATATTATTGATATCATGTAACCACTGGCTTAACTGCTTATCTTTATCATGAAAATCATATTATTGATATCATGTAACCACTGGCTTAACTGTTTATCTTTATCATGAAAATCATATTATTGATATCATGTAACCACTGGCTTAACTGCTTATCTTTATCATGAAAATCATATTATTGATATCATGTAACCACTGGCTTAACTGCTTATCTTTATTATGAAAATCATATTATTTGATAACATGTAACCACTGGCTTAACTGCTTATCTTTATGATATCAAGTATATAATATAAACAATCAATGTGTGTGTGTATGTGTATTTGTGTCTGTGAGCATACACGTAGTAGTATGTAGATCTTTATGGATAAGTTAACAGGCATGTGTATCGTAATAATGTATATTATATATGCCTGGTCTTATTGAAAAGGATGTCACCTCAATTAGGAAAGTATAGCAGTTATAGTTTTTGTGATGTCATGTGCGCTTGATAAGGAAATCATGGCGGTTATAGCTTTTGCGGTGTCATATCCGCTTGATGAGGAAAGTATGGAGGTTATAGTTTTTGTGATGTCATGTCCGCTTGATAACGAAAGCTTGGAGGTTATAGTGTTTTAGTTGTCATGTCCGCTTTATAAGGAAAGCATGGAGGTTATAGTTATTTGGTTGTCATGTTCGCTTTATAAGTAAAGCTTGGAAATTATAGTGTTTTGCTTGTCATGTTCGTTTTATAAGGAAAGTATGGAAATTATAGTGTTTTGCTTGTCATGTTCGCTTTATAAGGAAAGTATGGAAATTATAGTGTTTTGCTTGTCATGTTCGTTTTATAAGGAAACCATGGAAATTAAAGTGTTTTGCTTGTCATGTTCGTTTTATAAGGAAACCATGGAAATTATAGTGTTTTGCTTGTCATATCCGCTTTATAAAGGAAAGCATGGAAATTATAGGTTATAGTTATTAAGTTGTTATGTCAGTCATGTTCGATAAGGAAAAACGGAAATTGGTTTGCTTGTCATGTTCGTTATAGATATTTGGTTGTCATGTCCGTTTTATAAGGAAACCATGGAAATTAAAGGTTATAGTGTTTTGCTTGTCATGTCCGTTTATAAGGAAAGCGTGGAGGTTATAGTGTTTTGGTTGTCATGTCCGCTTTATAAGGAAAGCATGGAGGTTATAGTGTTTTAGTTGTCATGTCCGTTTTATTAGGAAAGCATAGATGTTATATCCGTTATTTGGTTGTCATGTCTGCTTTATAAGGAAAGCATGGAGGTTATAGTTATTTGGTTGTCATGTCCGCTTTTTAAAAATCATGGCGGTTATAGTGTTTTGTTGTCATGTCCGCTTTATAAGAAGCATGGAGGTTATAGTGTTTTGGTTGTCATGTCCGCTCTATAAGGAAAGCATGGAGGTTATAGTGTTTTAGTTATCATTCCGCTTTATTAGGAAAGCATAGATGTTATAGATATTTGGTTGTCATGTCTGCTTTATAAAGGGAGGTTAAGCATGGATGTTATCAGTTATTTGTTTCAGTTGTCATGTCCGCTTTATAACGAAAGCATGGATGTTATAGTTTTTAGTTGTCATGTCCGCTTTATAAGGGAAAGCATGGAGGTTATAGTGTTTCTGTTATCAAAGCATTGGAGTTATAGATATTTGGTTGTCATGTCGCTTTATAAGGAAAGCATGGATGTTATAGTTATTTTGTTGTCATGTCCGTTACATAAGGAAAGCATAGGGGTTATAGTTATTTGGTTGTCATGTCCGCTTTATAAAAAAAAGTTTCTTTGTCGTGTCCGTTATAAAGGAAAGCATGAGAGGTTATTTTTTGTTGTCATGGCCGCATAAAAAAAGCATGGAGGTTATAGTTATTTGGGTGTCATGGCCTTTATAAGGAAAGCTTGGAGGTTATAGTTATTTTGTTCTCATGTCCGCTTTATAAAAAAGCTTGGAGGTTATAGTTATTTGGGTGTCATGGCCGCTTTATAAGGAAGTTATTTTGTTCTCATGGAGGTTATAGTTATTTTGTTGTCATGTCCGCTTTATAAACAAAGCTTGGAGGTTATAGTTATTTTGTTGTCATGTCCACTTTATAAAAAAGCTTGGAGGTTATAGTTATTTTGTTGTCATGGCCGCTTTGTAAGGAAAGCATGGAGGTTATAGTTATTATGTTGTGATGCCCACTTTATAAGGAAAGCATGGAGGTT
>JAXRKP010003489.1:0-10382 GCA_037039925.1 Doris montereyensis | reverse complement strand
GCGATAAAAGGCTGCGGTAGGCTTCTTTAGGCTGCGATAGACAAAACGATAAAGAACGATAAAAAGGATAAAGAGTGATAAAAAACGATAAAGAGCGATAAAGAACGATAAAGAGCGATAGGCAGCGATAAAGAGCGATAGGCTGAGATAAGAGTGCTTAAGAGCGATAGGCAGCGATAAAGAGCGATAAAGAGTGATAAAGAGCGATAAAGAGCGATAAAGAGCGATAAAGAGCGATAAAGAGCAATGAAGAGCGATAGGTTGCGATAGGCTGCCATAGGCTGCGATAGGCTGCAATAGGCTGCGATAGGGTTGCGATAGGGCAGCCATAGGCTGCGAAAGGTTCCGGTAAAGAGCGATAGGCTGCGATAAAGAGCGATGAAGAGCGATAAAGAGCGATAATAAAGCGATCAAGAGCGATAAAGAGCGATAAAAGCGATAAAGAGCGATAAAGAGCGATAAAGAGCGATAGGCTGCGATAGGCTGCGATAGGCTGCGATAGGCTTCGATAGGCTGCGATAGGTTGCGATAGGCAGCGGTAGGCTGCGAAAGGCTCATGTAAAGAGCGATAGGCTGCGATAAAGAGCGATAAAGAGCGATAAAGAGCGATAAAAAGTGAAAAAGCGATAAAGAGGGATAAAGAGGGATATAGAGCGATATAGAGCGATAAAGAGCGATAAAGAGATGAAGAGTGATAGGCTGCGATAGGCTGCGATAGGCTGCGATAAGCTGCGATAGGCTGCGATAGGCTGCAATAGGCTGCGATAGGCTGCGATAGGCTGCGATAGGCAGCCATAGGCGATCGAAAGGTTCCGGTAAAGAGCGATAGGCTGCGATAAAGAGCGATCAAGAGCGATAAAGAGCGATAATAAAGCGATCAAGAGCGATAAAAGCGATAAAAAGCGATAAAGAGCGATAAAGAGCGATAACGAGCAATAAAGAGCGATAAAGAGCGATAAAGAGCGATAAAGAGCGATAAGGCGCAATAAAGAGCGATATAGAGCTAAAAGAGCGATAGACGGCGATAGGCTGCGATAGGCTGCGATAGGCTGCGATAGGCTGCGGTAGGCTGCGATAAAGAGCGATAAAGAGCGATAGAGAGCGATAAAGAGTGATAAAGAGCGATAAATAGCGATTAATTAGCGATAAAGAGCGATAAAGAGCGATGAAGAGCGATGAAGAGCGATGAAGAGCGATAAAGAGCGATAGGCAGCGAAAAAGAGCGATAGGCTGCGATAAAGAGCGATAGGCAGCGATAAAGAGCGATAAAGCGATAAAAAGCGATAGGCTGCGATATTCTGCGATAGGCTGCGATAGGCTACGATAGGCTACTATAGGCTGTAAAGAGCGATAGGGTGCGATAAAGAGCGATAAAGAGTGATAAAGAGAGATAAAAAAGCAATCAAGAACGATAAAAAGCGATAAAGAGCAAAAAGAGCGATAAAGAGCAATAAAGAGCGGCAAGAGCGATATAGAGCAATAAAGAGCAATAAAGAGCGATAAAGAACGATAAAGAACGATAAAGAGCGATAAAGAGCGATAAATAGCGATAAAGAGCGATAAAGAGCGATAAAGAGCTATAAAGAGCGATAAAGAGCGATAGTCTGCGATAGGCTGCGATAAGCGGCGATAGGCTGCGGTAGACTGCGATAGACTGCGATAGAGAGCGATAAAGAGCGATAGAGAGCGATAAAGAGCGATAAAGAGTGATAAAAAGCGATAAAGAGCGATAAAGAGCGATAAAGAGCGATGAAGAGCGATAGGCTGCGATAGGCTGCGATAGGCTTCGATAGGCTGCGATAGGCTGCGATAGGCAGCGATAGCCTGCGACAGGCTCATGTAAAGAGCGATAGGCTGCGATAAAGAGGATAAAGAGTAAACAGATCAAGAGCGATAAAGAGCGATAAAAAAGCGATCAAGAGCGATAAAAAGCGCTAAAGAGCTATAAAGAGCAATAAAGAGCGATGAAGAGTGGCGGTAAAAAGCGAAAAAGAGTGATAAAGAGCGATAAAGAGCGATAACCAGCGATAAATAGCTATAAAGAGCCGCTAAGAGCGATAAAGAGCGATAAAGAGCCATAAAGAGCGATAAAGAACGATAAAGAGCGATAAAGAACGATAAAGAGCGATAAAGAGCGATAAAGAGCGATAAAGAGCGATAAAGAACGATAAAGAGCGATAGGCTGCGATAGGCTGCGAAAGGCTGCGGTAGGCTGCGATAGACTGCGCTAAAGAGCGATAAAGAGCGATAAAGAGCGATGAAGAGCGGTAAAAAGCGAAAAAGAGTGATAAAGAGCGATAAAGAGCGATAAACAGCGATAAAGAGCCATAAAGAGCCGTTAAGAGCGATAAAGAGCGATAATGAGCCATAAAGAGCGATAAAGAGCGATAAAGAGCGATAAAGAGCGATAAAGACCGATAAAGAGCGATAAAGAGCGATAAAGAGCGATAAAGAGCGATAAAGAGCGATAAAGAGCGATGAAGAGCGATAGGCGCGATGCGATAGGCTGCGATAGGCTGCAATAGGCTGCGATAGGCTGCGATAGGCAGCCATAGGCTGCGAAAAGTTCGATAAAGAGCGATAAAGAGCGATAAGCGATAAAGCGATCAAGAGCGATAAAGAGCGATAAAAAGCGATAAAAAGCGATAAAGAGCGATAAAGAGCGATAGGCTGCGATAGGCTGCGATAGGCGATGCGATAGGCTGCGATAGGCTGCGATAGGCTGCGATAGGCTGGGATAGCGGCTAGGCTGAAAGGCTCTGCGTAAAGAGCGATAAAGAGCGATAAAGAGCGATAAAAAGTGAAAAAGCGATAAAGAGGGATAAAGAGTGATATAGAGCGATATAGAGCGATAAAGAGCGATAAAGAGAGATGAAGAGTGATAGGCTCGATAGGCTGCGATAAGCTGCGATAAGCTGCGATAGGCTGCGATAGGCTGCGAAAGGTTCCGGTAAAGAGCGATAGGCTGCGATAAAGAGCAATCAAGAGCGATAAAGAGCGATAATAAAGCGATCAAGAGCGATAAAAGCGATAAGAAGCGATAAAGAGCGATAAAGAGCGATAACGAGCAATAAAGAGCGATAAAGAGCGATAAAGAGCGATAAAGAGCGATAAGGCGCAATAAAGAGCGATATAGAGCGATAAAGAGCGATAGGCGGCGACAGGCTGCGATAGGCTGCGATAGGCTGCGATAGGCTGCGATAGGCTGCGATAGGCTGCGATAGGCTGCGGTAGGCTGCGATAAAGAGCGATAAAGAGCGATAGAGAGCGATAAAGAGCGATAAATAGCGATTAATTAGCGATTAATTAGCGATAAAGAGCGATGAAGAGCGATGAAGAGCGATGAAGAGCGATGAAGAGCGATACAGGAGCGATAGGCAGCGAGAAAGAGCGATAGGCTGCGATAAAGAGCGATAAAGCGATAAAGAGCGATAAAGCGATAAAGAGCGATAGGCTGCGATAGTCTGCGATAGGCTGCGATAGGCTACGATAGGCTACTATAGGTTGTAATAAAGAGCGATAAAGAGTGATAAAGAGAGATCGATAAAGAGCGATAAAGAGCGATAAAGAGCAAAAAGAGCGATAAAGAGCAAAAAAAGAGCGATATAGAGCAATAAAGAGCAATAAAGAGCGATAAAGAACGATAAAGAACGACGAAGAGCGATAAAGAGCGATAAAGAGCGATAAAGAGCGATAAAGAGCGATAAAGAGCTATAAAGAGCGATAGGCTGCGATAGGCTGCGATAGGCTGCGATAGGCTGCGATAGACTGCGATAGACTGCGATAGAGAGCGATAAAGAGCGATAGAGAGCGATAAAGAGCGATAAAGAGAGATAAAAAGCGATAAAGAGCGATAAAGAGCGATGAAGAGCGATAGGCTGCGATAGGCTGCGATAGGCTGCGATAGGCTTCGATAGGCTGCGATAGGCAGCGATAGCCTGCGACAGGCTCATGTAAAGAGCGATAGGCTGCGATAAAGAGTGATAAAGAGCGATAAAGAGCGATAAAAAAAGCGATCAAGAGCGATAAAAAGCGCTAAAGAGCTATAAAGAGCAATAAAGAGCGATGAAGAGCGGTAAAAAGCGAAAAAGAGTGATAAAGAGCGATAAAGAGCGATAAACAGCGATAAAGAGCTATAAAGAGCCGTTAAGAGCGATAAAGAGTGATAAGGAGCCATAAGGAGCGATAAAGAGCGATAAAGAGCGATAAAGAGCGATAAAGAGCGATAAAGAGCGATAAAGAGCGATAAGGAGCGAAAAAGAGCGATAAAGAGCGATAGGCTGCGATAGGCTGCGAAAGGCTGCGGTAGGCTGCGATAGACTGCGATAAAGAGCGATAAAGAGCGATAAAGAGCGATAAAGTGCGATAAAGAGCGATAAAGAGCGATAAAGAGCGATAGGCTTCGATAGGCTGCGATAGGCTGCGATAGGCTACGATAGGCTACAATAGGCTGTAAAGAGCGATAGGCTGCGATAAAGAGCGATAAAGAGCGATAAAGAGATAAAAAGCAATCAAGAGCGATAAAAAGCGATCAAGAGCAAAAAAGAGCGACGCAGAGCGATAAAGAGCGATAAAGAGTGATAAAGAGCGATGAAGAGCGATAAAGAGCGACGAAGAGCGATAGGCTGCGATAGGCTGCGATGGCTGCGATATGCTGCAGTAGGCTGCGGTAGGCTGCGATAGACGCGATAAACAGCGATAAAGAGCGATAAAGAGCGATAAAGAGCGATAACGAGGGATAAAAAGCGATAAAGACCGATAAAGAGCGATGAAGAGCGATAGGCTGCGATAGGCTGCGATAGGCTGCGATAGGCTGCGATAGGCTTTGATAGGCAGCGATAGGCTGCGAAAGCCTCATGTAAAGAGCGATAGACTGCGATAAAGAGCGATAAAGAGCGATAAAGAGCGATAAAGAGCGATAAAAATGCGATCAGGAGCGATAAAAAGCGCTAAAGAGCGATAAAGAGCCATAAAGAGCGATGATGAGCGATAAAAAGCGAAAAAGAGCGATAAAGAGCGATAAAGAGCGATAAAGAGCGATAAAAAGCGATAGGCTGCGATAGGCTGCGATAGGCTGCGATAGGCTGCGATAGAGAGCGATAGACTGCGATAAAGAGCGATAAAGAGCGATAAAGAGCGATAAAGTGCAATAAAGAGCATTAAAAGCAATAAAGAGCGATAAAGAGCGATAAATAACGATAAAGAGCGATAAAGAGCGATAAACAGCGATAAACAGCGATAGACTTCGATAGGCTGCGATAGGCTGCGATAGGCTGCCATAGGCTGCGATAGACTGATATAAAGAGCGATGAAGAGCATTACAGAGCATAAAAAGCGATAGGCTGCGATAAAGAGCGATAGCCTGCGATAAAGAGCGATAGGCTACGATAAAGAGCGATAAAGAGCGATGAAAAGCGATAAAGAGCGATAAAAAGCGATAAAGAGCGATAAAGAGTGATAAAGAGCGATAAAGAGCGATAAAGAGCGATAAAGAGCGATAAAGAGCGAAAAACAGCGATAGACTTCGATAGACTGCGATAGGCTCCGATAGGCTGCGATAGGCTGCAATAAAGAGCGATAAAGAGCATAAAGAGCGATAGGCTGCGATAGGCAGCGATAGGCTGCGACAGGCTCATGTAAAGAGCGATAGGCTGCGCTAAAGAGCGATAAAGAGCGATAAAAAAGCGATCAAGAGCGATAAAAAGCGATAAACAGCGATAAAGAGCCATAAAGAGCGATTAAGAGCAAAAAAAGAGCGATAAATAGCGATAAATAGCGATAAATAGCGATAAACAGCGATAAACAGCGATAAAGAGCGATAGGCTGCGATAGGCTGCGATAGGCTGCGATAGGCTGCGATAGGCTGCGATAGGCTGCGGTAGGCTGCGATAGGCTGCGGTAGGCTGCGATAGACTGCTATAAAGAGCGATAAAGAGCGATAGAGAACGATAAAGAGCGATAAAGAGCGATAAAGAGCGATAGGCTGCGATAGGCTGCGATAGGCTGCAGTAGGCTGCGGTAGGCTGCAGTAGGCTGCGATAGACTGCGATAAAGAGCGATAAAGAACGATAAAGAGTGATAAAGAGCGATAAAGAGTGATAAAGAGCGATAAAGAGTGATAAAAAGGGATAAAGAGCGATAAAAAGCGATAAAGAGCGATAAAGAACGATAAAGAGCGATAAAGAACGATAAGAGGTAAATAGCTGTAAGAAACAGTAGGAAGCTGTAGGAACCTGTAGGAAGCTTAAGGAAACCGTTTAGAAGAGGTAGAAAGAGGTAGGAAGCGGTTTGAGGCGGTTTAAAACCGGTTCCAAGTGGTTTCAAGCGGTTTGAAGTCGGATAAAACCCGGAAAAGGCGGTTTAAATCGGTAAAAACCGATAGGCTGCGATAAAGAGCGATAAAAACGCGATAAAGAGCGATAAAGAGCGATAAACAGCGATGAAGAGCGATAAAGAGCGATAAAGAGCGATAAAAAGCGATAAACAGTGATAGACTTTGATAGGCTGCGATAGGCTGTGATAAGCTGCGATAGACTGCGATAAAGACTTTGATAGGCTGCGATCAGCTGCGATAGACTGCGATAAAGAGCGATAAAGAGCGATAAAGAGCATAAAGAGCGATAGGCTGCGATAGGCTGCGCTAGGCTGCGATAGGCTGCGATAGGCAGCGATAGGCTGCGAAAGGCTCATGTAAAGAGCGATAGGCTGCGATAAAGAGCGATATAGAGCAATAAAGAGCAATAAAGAGCAATAAAGAGCAATAAAGAGCGATAAAGAGCGATAAAGAACGATAAAGAGCCACAAAGAGCGATAAAGAGCGATAAAGAGCGATAACTAGTGATAAAGAGCGATGAAGAGCGATAAAGAGCGATAGGCTGCGATAGGCTGCGATAGGCTGTGATAGGCTGCGATAGGCTGCAATAGGCTGCGATAGGCTGCGATAGTCAGCGATAGGCTGCGAAAAGGCTCATGTAAAGAGCGATAGGCTGCGATAAAGAGCGATAAAGAGCGATAAAAAAGCGATCAAGAGCGATAAAGAGCGATAAAGAGTGATAAAAGGCGATAAAGCGCCACAAAGAGCGATAAAGAGCGATAAAGAGCGATAAAGAGCGATGAAGAGCGATAGGCTGCAATAGGCTGCGATAGGCTGAGATAGGCTGTGATAGGCTGCGATAGGCTGCGATAGACTGCGATAGGCTGTGATAAAGGCGATGATAGGCGATAAAGGCTCATGTAGCGATAAAGAGCGATAAAGGCTAAAGAGATAAAGAGCGATAAAGAGCGATAAAGAGCGATGAAAAAGCGATCAAGAGCGATAAAGAGCGATGAAGAGCGATAATAAGCGAAAAAGAGCGATAAAGAGCGATAAAGAGCGATAATGAGCGATATAGAGCGATAAAGAGCTATATAGAGCGATAAAAAGCGATAATAGAGCGATAAAAGAGCGAGCGATAAAGAGCGATAAAGAGCGATAAAAAGCGATAAAGAAGCGATCAAGAGCGAAACTGCAAAGAGCGATAAAGAGCCATAAAGAGCGATAATTAGAGCTGCGATAGGCTGCGATAGGCTGCGATAAAGCTGCGATAGGCTGCGGATAAGCTAAAGAGCGATAAAAAGCGATAAAGAGCGATATAGAGCGATAAAGAGCGATAAAGAGCGATTAAAGAGCAATAAAGAGCGATAAAGAGCGATAAAGAGCGATGAAGAGCAAAGAGCGATACAGATTAAGAGCGATAGGCTGCGATAAAGAGCGATAACGATAAAGAGCGATAAAGAGCGATAAAGAGCGATAGGCTGCGATAGGCTGCGATAGGCTGCGATAGGCTACGATAGGCTAAGAAGGTGATAGGTTGCGATAGATAGGCTGCGGTAGGGATAGCGATTGGCTGAGCGATAAAAAAGGATCAAGAGCTGCGATAGAGTGATACGATAAAGAGCGATAAAGAATGATAAAGAGCGATAAAGAGCGATAAAGAGCGGTAAAAGCGATAAAGCATGAAGCGATAAAGAGCGATAGAAGAGCGATAGGCAGCGATAGATAGCGATATGCTAAAGAGCGAAAAGAGCGATAAAGGCAGCGATAGACATCAAGAGCGATAAAGAGCGATAAAGAGCGATAAAAGCGAAAAGCGATGCGATAAATAGCGATAATGAGTGATAGTGCGATATAGAGCGATAAAGAGGATAAAGAACGATAAAGAGCGACAAAAAAGAGCGATAAAGATCGATAAAGAACGATGACGAGCGATATAGAGCGATAAAGAGCGATAAAGAGCGATAAAGATAGATATAGAGCGATAAAGAGCGATAAAAACGATAAAGAGAAAAGAGCGATTAAAGAGTGATAAAGAGCGATAGGAGCGATAAAGAGCGATATACTGCGCTAAATAACGATAAAGAGCGATAAAGAGTGATGAGCGATAGGTAAGCTGCGATAGGCTGCGATAGGGTTGCGATGAAGCTGCAGTAGGTTGCGTTTGCTGCAGTAGGCTGCGATAGACTGCGATAAAGAGCGATAAAATGATAAAGAGCGATAAAGAGCGATGAAGAGTGACAAAAAAGCGATAAAGAGAGATAAAGAGTGATAGGCAGCATTAGGCAGCGATAAAGAGCGAAAGAGAGCGAGAAGAGGATAGGAGCATAAAGAGCGATAGACAGCGATCAAGAGGGCGATAAAGATGAGAAGAGCGATAAGAGCGATAGGCTGCGATAAAGATTCGAGGAAGGCTGATAATAGGGCTATACAGCAATAGAGCGATAAAGAGCGATAAAGATAGATAAAGAGCGATAAAAGAGATAAAGAACATGAAGAGCGATAGGGCTGGCTGATAGGCTGCGCTAGCGATAGGCTGCGATAGGCTGCGATAGGTTGCAAAAAGGCTAACGATGATGTAAAGAGCGATAGGCTGCGATAAAGAGCATTAGGCAGCAAAGAGATAAAGAGCGAGAAGAGCGATAGCGAGCGATAAAGAGCGATAAAATAGGCGATAAAGAGCGATAAAGAGTGATAAAGAGCGATAAAGAACGATAAAGAGCGATAGGGCTGTAAAAGCGATAAAGAGCGATAAAGAGCGATAAAGAGCGATAAGAGAGCGATAAAGAGCGATAAAGCGATAAACAGAACGATAAGAGCGGAGCAGACTAAAGAGCGATAAAGATACGATAGGCTTAAACAATAAATAAAGGATAGACTGCGATAGGCTGCGATAGGTTGCGATGCGATAGGCTGATATAAAGAGCGATGAAGAGCATTAAAGAGCATAAAGAGCGATAGACTGGTGATAAAAGAGTGATAGCCCGCGATAAAGAGCGATAGGCTACAAGAGCGATAAAGAGCGATAAGAAGCAATAAAGAGCGATAAAGAGCGATAAAGAGCGATGAAGGGCGATAAACAGCGATAAAGAGCGATAAAGAGCGATAAACAGCGATATACTTTGATAGGTTGCGATAGGCTGCGATAGGTTGCGTTAGGTCAGATAAAATATATGAAGAGCGATAGGCTGTGATAGGCAGCGATAGCTGGTGACAGGCTCATGTAAAGAGCGATAGGTTGCGATAAAGAGCGATAAAAGCGATAAAGAGGATAAAAAGCGAGGAAGAGCAATAAAGAGCCATATATGAGTTTATTAAAGAGCAAAAGAGCGAAAAACAAAGAAATAAAGCGACATAGAGCAATAAAGAAAGGATAAAGAACGGATAAAGATGATATGAAAGCGATAAAGAGTTGATGAAAGAGCAGATAAAGAGCACAAAGAGTGATAAGCTGCGATAGGCTTTCACGATATTGCGATAGCAGTTGCAGACAGGCAGTAGGCTGCGATAGACTGCGATAAAGAGCGATAATGAGCGACAAAGAGCGATAAAGAGCGGTAAAGAGAGATCAAGAGTGATAAAAAGCGATAAAGAGCGATAAAGAGCGATAAAGAGCGGTAGGCAGCATTAAAGAGCGATAGATTGCGATAAAGAGCGATAAAGAGCGATAAAGAGCGAAAGGCAGCGATAAAGAGCGATAAAGAGGGATAAAGAGTGATAGACTGCGATAGTCTGCGATAGGCTGCGATATGCTGCGACAGGCTAAGAGAGGCTGTCATAAAGAGCGATAAAGAGCGATAAAGAGCATAAAGAGGTAAATAGCTGTAAGAAAGAGTAGGCAGCTGTAGGAAGCTGTAGGAAGCTTTAGGAAACCGTAAGAAGAGGTAGAAAGAGGTAGGTTTGAGGCGTTTAAAACCGGTTCCAAGCGGTTTCAAGCGGTTTGAAGTCGGATAAAACCCGGAAAAGGCGGTTTAAATCAGTAAAAACCGATAGGCTGCGATAAAGAGCGATAGGCTACGATAAAGAGCGATAAAGAGCGATAAAACGCGATAAAGAGCGATAAAGAGCG
>JAXRKP010003488.1:0-10402 GCA_037039925.1 Doris montereyensis | reverse complement strand
GAGGGAACGAACTGTAAGTGAATATGACTGCTAGTCATGACTGGGTTCGTGCGAAAGACCTTGCTAATGAAACTCCTTTTTTAGGGAGCGTAGTTAGCTCGATTGGTAGCACGCTTTCTTTTCATGGCGAGGCGATGGGTGCCGACGCAGAGGTCGCGGGTTCGATCCCCATGGTGGCCTGGATTTTTTTTCTGTCTATACCTTGTGTTTGTCTCGTCTTTGTTCTTATGGGGCTTTCATATTGTCTTGTGTCATTACATTAACTTCTGACATGCCCTCGCCTCACTACTTGTATTTATCTACGTCAGATTACTTCAGAGGCATACTATCTATTGTAATGTATTTATTCGTCAATGTTCAATGGTTGTTTAATATAATACTAGGTTTAGATCTAGAGAAAATTGTAATCGGGGCTACTGAGGGAACGAACTGTAAGTGAATATGACTGCTAGTCATGACTGGGTTCGTGCGAAAGACCTTGCTAATGAAACTCCTTTTTTAGGGAGCGTAGTTAGCTCGATTGGTAGCACGCTTTCTTTTCATGGCGAGGCGATGGGTGCCGACGCAGAGGTCGCGGGTTCGATCCCCATGGTGGCCTGGATTTTTTTCTGTCTATACCTTGTGTTTGTCTCGTCTTTGTTCTTATGGGGCTTTCATATTGTCTTGTGTCATTACATTAACTTCTGACATGCCCTCGCCTCACTGCTTGTATTTATCTACGTCAGATTACTTCAGAGGCATACTATCTATTGTAATGTATTTATTCGTCAATGTTCAATGGTTGTTTAATATAATACTAGGTTTAGATCTAGAGAAAATTGTAATCGGGGCTACTGAGGAACGAACTGTAAGTGAATATGACTGCTAGTCATGACTGGGTTCGTGCGAAAGACCTTGCTAATGAAACTCCTTTTTTAGGGAGCGTAGTTAGCTCGATTGGTAGCACGCTTTTTTTTTCATGGCGAGGCGATGGGTGCCGACGCAGAGGTCGCGGGTTCGATCCCCATGGTGGCCTGGATTTTTTTCTGTCTATACCTTGTGTTTGTCTCGTCTTTGTTCTTATGGGGCTTTCATATTGTCTTGTGTCATTACATTAACTTCTGACATGCCCCTCGCCTCACTACTTGTATTTATCTACGTCAGATTACTTCAGAGGCATACTATCTATTGTAATGTATTTATTCGTCAATGTTCAATGGTTGTTTAATATAATACTAGGTTTAGATCTAGAGAAAATTGTAATCGGGGCTACTGAGGGAACGAACTGTAAGTGAATATGACTGCTAGTCATGACTGGGTTCGTGCGAAAGACCTTGCTAATGAAACTCCTTTTTTAGGGAGCGTAGTTAGCTCGATTGAGCACTTCAGCTTGGCTACTCGAGCGATGGGTGCCGACGCAGAGGTGGGTGCCGACGCAGAGGTCGCGGGTTCGATCCCCATGGTGGCCTGGATTTTTTTTTTCTGTCTATACCTTGTGTTTGTCTCGTCTTTGTTCTTATGGGGCTTTCATATTGTCTTGTGTCATTACATTAACTTCTGACATGCCCCTCGCCTCACTGCTTGTATTTATCTACGTCAGATTACTTCAGAGGCATACTATCTATTGTAATGTATTTATTCGTCAATGTTCAATGGTTGTTTAATATAATACTAGGTTTAGATCTAGAGAAAATTGTAATCGGGGCTACTGAGGGAACGAACTGTAAGTGAATATGACTGCTAGTCATGACTGGGTTCGTGCGAAAGACCTTGCTAATGAAACTCCTTTTTTAGGGAGCGTAGTTAGCTCGATTGGTAGCACGCTTTCTTTTCATGGCGAGGCGATGGGTGCCGACGCAGAGGTCGCGGGTTCGATCCCCATGGTGGCCTGGATTTTTTCTGTCTATACCTTGTGTTTGTCTCGTCTTTGTTCTTATGGGGCTTTCATATTGTCTTGTGTCATTACATTAACTTCTGACATGCCCCTCGCCTCACTGCTTGTATTTATCTACGTCAGATTACTTCAGAGGCATACTATCTATTGTAATGTATTTATTCGTCAATGTTCAATGGTTGTTTAATATAATACTAGGTTTAGATCTAGAGAAAATTGTAATCGGGGCTACTGAGGGAACGAACTGTAAGTGAATATGACTGCTAGTCATGACTGGGTTCGTGCGAAAGACCTTGCTAATGAAACTCCTTTTTTAGGGAGCGTAGTTAGCTCGATTGGTAGCACGCTTTCTTTTCATGGCGAGGCGATGGGTGCCGACGCAGAGGTCGCGGGTTCGATCCCCATGGTGGCCTGGATTTTTTTTTCTGTCTATACCTTGTGTTTGTCTCGTCTTTGTTCTTATGGGGCTTTCATATTGTCTTGTGTCATTACATTAACTTCTGACATGCCCCTCGCCTCACTGCTTGTATTTATCTACGTCAGATTACTTCAGAGGCATACTATCTATTGTAATGTATTTATTCGTCAATGTTCAATGGTTGTTTAATATAATACTAGGTTTAGATCTAGAGAAAATTGTAATCGGGGCTACTGAGGGAACGAACTGTAAGTGAATATGACTGCTAGTCATGACTGGGTTCGTGCGAAAGACCTTGCTAATGAAACTCCTTTTTAGGGAGCGTAGTTAGCTCGATTGGTAGCACGCTTTCTTTTCATGGCGAGGCGATGGGTGCCGACGCAGAGGTCGCGGGTTCGATCCCCATGGTGGCCTGGATTTTTTCTGTCTATACCTTGTGTTTGTCTCGTCTTTGTTCTTATGGGGCTTTCATATTGTCTTGTGTCATTACATTAACTTCTGACATGCCCCTCGCCTCACTGCTTGTATTTATCTACGTCAGATTACTTCAGAGGCATACTATCTATTGTAATGTATTTATTCGTCAATGTTCAATGGTTGTTTAATATAATACTAGGTTTAGATCTAGAGAAAATTGTAATCGGGGCTACTGAGGGAACGAACTGTAAGTGAATATGACTGCTAGTCATGACTGGGTTCGTGCGAAAGACCTTGCTAATGAAACTCCTTTTTTAGGGAGCGTAGTTAGCTCGATTGGTAGCACGCTTTCTTTTCATGGCGAGGCGATGGGTGCCGACGCAGAGGTCGCGGGTTCGATCCCCATGGTGGCCTGGATTTTTTCTGTCTATACCTTGTGTTTGTCTCGTCTTTGTTCTTATGGGGCTTTCATATTGTCTTGTGTCATTACATTAACTTCTGACATGCCCCTCGCCTCACTGCTTGTATTTATCTACGTCAGATTACTTCAGAGGCATACTATCTATTGTAATGTATTTATTCGTCAATGTTCAATGGTTGTTTAATATAATACTAGGTTTAGATCTAGAGAAAATTGTAATCGGGGCTACTGAGGGAACGAACTGTAAGTGAATATGACTGCTAGTCATGACTGGGTTCGTGCGAAAGACCTTGCTAATGAAACTCCTTTTTTAGGGAGCGTAGTTAGCTCGATTGGTAGCACGCTTTCTTTTCATGGCGAGGCGATGGGTGCCGACGCAGAGGTCGCGGGTTCGATCCCCATGGTGGCCTGGATTTTTTCTGTCTATACCTTGTGTTTGTCTCGTCTTTGTTCTTATGGGGCTTTCATATTGTCTTGTGTCATTACATTAACTTCTGACATGCCCCTCGCCTCACTGCTTGTATTTATCTACGTCAGATTACTTCAGAGGCATACTATCTATTGTAATGTATTTATTCGTCAATGTTCAATGGTTGTTTAATATAATACTAGGTTTAGATCTAGAGAAAATTGTAATCGGGGCTACTGAGGGAACGAACTGTAAGTGAATATGACTGCTAGTCATGACTGGGTTCGTGCGAAAGACCTTGCTAATGAAACTCCTTTTTTAGGGAGCGTAGTTAGCTCGATTGGTAGCACGCTTTCTTTTCATGGCGAGGCGATGGGTGCCGACGCAGAGGTCGCGGGTTCGATCCCCATGGTGGCCTGGATTTT
This sequence comes from Doris montereyensis, assembly GCA_037039925.1. Lineage (NCBI taxonomy): Eukaryota > Metazoa > Mollusca > Gastropoda > Nudibranchia > Dorididae > Doris > Doris montereyensis. Next base: position 6,439 of record JAXRKP010003488.1, on the reverse strand, counting down.
TTTCTGTCTATACCTTGTGTTTGTCTCGTCTTTGTTCTTATGGGGCTTTCATATTGTCTTGTGTCATTACATTAACTTCTGACATGCCCCTCGCCTCACTGCTTGTATTTATCTACGTCAGATTACTTCAGAGGCATACTATCTATTGTAATGTATTTATTCGTCAATGTTCAATGGTTGTTTAATATAATACTAGGTTTAGATCTAGAGAAAATTGTAATCGGGGCTACTGAGGGAACGAACTGTAAGTGAATATGACTGCTAGTCATGACTGGGTTCGTGCGAAAGACCTTGCTAATGAAACTCCTTTTTTAGGGAGCGTAGTTAGCTCGATTGGTAGCACGCTTTCTTTTCATGGCGAGGCGATGGGTGCCGACGCAGAGGTCGCGGGTTCGATCCCCATGGTGGCCTGGATTTTTTTCTGTCTATACCTTGTGTTTGTCTCGTCTTTGTTCTTATGGGGCTTTCATATTGTCTTGTGTCATTACATTAACTTCTGACATGCCCCTCGCCTCACTGCTTGTATTTATCTACGTCAGATTACTTCAGAGGCATACTATCTATTGTAATGTATTTATTCGTCAATGTTCAATGGTTGTTTAATATAATACTAGGTTTAGATCTAGAGAAAATTGTAATCGGGGCTACTGAGGGAACGAACTGTAAGTGAATATGACTGCTAGTCATGACTGGGTTCGTGCGAAAGACCTTGCTAATGAAACTCCTTTTTTAGGGAGCGTAGTTAGCTCGATTGGTAGCACGCTTTCTTTTCATGGCGAGGCGATGGGTGCCGACGCAGAGGTCGCGGGTTCGATCCCCATGGTGGCCTGGATTTTTTCTGTCTATACCTTGTGTTTGTCTCGTCTTTGTTCTTATGGGGCTTTCATATTGTCTTGTGTCATTACATTAACTTCTGACATGCCCCTCGCCTCACTGCTTGTATTTATCTACGTCAGATTACTTCAGAGGCATACTATCTATTGTAATGTATTTATTCGTCAATGTTCAATGGTTGTTTAATATAATACTAGGTTTAGATCTAGAGAAAATTGTAATCGGGGCTACTGAGGGAACGAACTGTAAGTGAATATGACTGCTAGTCATGACTGGGTTCGTGCGAAAGACCTTGCTAATGAAACTCCTTTTTTAGGGAGCGTAGTTAGCTCGATTGGTAGCACGCTTTCTTTTCATGGCGAGGCGATGGGTGCCGACGCAGAGGTCGCGGGTTCGATCCCCATGGTGGCCTGGATTTTTTTCTGTCTATACCTTGTGTTTGTCTCGTCTTTGTTCTTATGGGGCTTTCATATTGTCTTGTGTCATTACATTAACTTCTGACATGCCCCTCGCCTCACTGCTTGTATTTATCTACGTCAGATTACTTCAGAGGCATACTATCTATTGTAATGTATTTATTCGTCAATGTTCAATGGTTGTTTAATATAATACTAGGTTTAGATCTAGAGAAAATTGTAATCGGGGCTACTGAGGGAACGAACTGTAAGTGAATATGACTGCTAGTCATGACTGGGTTCGTGCGAAAGACCTTGCTAATGAAACTCCTTTTTTAGGGAGCGTAGTTAGCTCGATTGGTAGCACGCTTTCTTTTCATGGCGAGGCGATGGGTGCCGACGCAGAGGTCGCGGGTTCGATCCCCATGGTGGCCTGGATTTTTTTCTGTCTATACCTTGTGTTTGTCTCGTCTTTGTTCTTATGGGGCTTTCATATTGTCTTGTGTCATTACATTAACTTCTGACATGCCCCTCGCCTCACTGCTTGTATTTATCTACGTCAGATTACTTCAGAGGCATACTATCTATTGTAATGTATTTATTCGTCAATGTTCAATGGTTGTTTAATATAATACTAGGTTTAGATCTAGAGAAAATTGTAATCGGGGCTACTGAGGGAACGAACTGTAAGTGAATATGACTGCTAGTCATGACTGGGTTCGTGCGAAAGACCTTGCTAATGAAACTCCTTTTTTAGGGAGCGTAGTTAGCTCGATTGGTAGCACGCTTTCTTTTCATGGCGAGGCGATGGGTGCCGACGCAGAGGTCGCGGGTTCGATCCCCATGGTGGCCTGGATTTTTTTCTGTCTATACCTTGTGTTTGTCTCGTCTTTGTTCTTATGGGGCTTTCATATTGTCTTGTGTCATTACATTAACTTCTGACATGCCCCTCGCCTCACTGCTTGTATTTATCTACGTCAGATTACTTCAGAGGCATACTATCTATTGTAATGTATTTATTCGTCAATGTTCAATGGTTGTTTAATATAATACTAGGTTTAGATCTAGAGAAAATTGTAATCGGGGCTACTGAGGGAACGAACTGTAAGTGAATATGACTGCTAGTCATGACTGGGTTCGTGCGAAAGACCTTGCTAATGAAACTCCTTTTTTAGGGAGCGTAGTTAGCTCGATTGGTAGCACGCTTTCTTTTCATGGCGAGGCGATGGGTGCCGACGCAGAGGTCGCGGGTTCGATCCCCATGGTGGCCTGGATTTTTTCTGTCTATACCTTGTGTTTGTCTCGTCTTTGTTCTTATGGGGCTTTCATATTGTCTTGTGTCATTACATTAACTTCTGACATGCCCCTCGCCTCACTGCTTGTATTTATCTACGTCAGATTACTTCAGAGGCATACTATCTATTGTAATGTATTTATTCGTCAATGTTCAATGGTTGTTTAATATAATACTAGGTTTAGATCTAGAGAAAATTGTAATCGGGGCTACTGAGGGAACGAACTGTAAGTGAATATGACTGCTAGTCATGACTGGGTTCGTGCGAAAGACCTTGCTAATGAAACTCCTTTTTAGGGAGCGTAGTTAGCTCGATTGGTAGCACGCTTTCTTTTCATGGCGAGGCGATGGGTGCCGACGCAGAGGTCGCGGGTTCGATCCCCATGGTGGCCTGGATTTTTTCTGTCTATACCTTGTGTTTGTCTCGTCTTTGTTCTTATGGGGCTTTCATATTGTCTTGTGTCATTACATTAACTTCTGACATGCCCCTCGCCTCACTGCTTGTATTTATCTACGTCAGATTACTTCAGAGGCATACTATCTATTGTAATGTATTTATTCGTCAATGTTCAATGGTTGTTTAATATAATACTAGGTTTAGATCTAGAGAAAATTGTAATCGGGGCTACTGAGGGAACGAACTGTAAGTGAATATGACTGCTAGTCATGACTGGGTTCGTGCGAAAGACCTTGCTAATGAAACTCCTTTTTTAGGGAGCGTAGTTAGCTCGATTGGTAGCACGCTTTCTTTTCATGGCGAGGCGATGGGTGCCGACGCAGAGGTCGCGGGTTCGATCCCCATGGTGGCCTGGATTTTTTTCTGTCTATACCTTGTGTTTGTCTCGTCTTTGTTCTTATGGGGCTTTCATATTGTCTTGTGTCATTACATTAACTTCTGACATGCCCCTCGCCTCACTGCTTGTATTTATCTACGTCAGATTACTTCAGAGGCATACTATCTATTGTAATGTATTTATTCGTCAATGTTCAATGGTTGTTTAATATAATACTAGGTTTAGATCTAGAGAAAATTGTAATCGGGGCTACTGAGGGAACGAACTGTAAGTGAATATGACTGCTAGTCATGACTGGGTTCGTGCGAAAGACCTTGCTAATGAAACTCCTTTTTTAGGGAGCGTAGTTAGCTCGATTGGTAGCACGCTTTCTTTTCATGGCGAGGCGATGGGTGCCGACGCAGAGGTCGCGGGTTCGATCCCCATGGTGGCCTGGATTTTTTCTGTCTATACCTTGTGTTTGTCTCGTCTTTGTTCTTATGGGGCTTTCATATTGTCTTGTGTCATTACATTAACTTCTGACATGCCCCTCGCCTCACTGCTTGTATTTATCTACGTCAGATTACTTCAGAGGCATACTATCTATTGTAATGTATTTATTCGTCAATGTTCAATGGTTGTTTAATATAATACTAGGTTTAGATCTAGAGAAAATTGTAATCGGGGCTACTGAGGGAACGAACTGTAAGTGAATATGACTGCTAGTCATGACTGGGTTCGTGCGAAAGACCTTGCTAATGAAACTCCTTTTTTAGGGAGCGTAGTTAGCTCGATTGGTAGCACGCTTTCTTTTCATGGCGAGGCGATGGGTGCCGACGCAGAGGTCGCGGGTTCGATCCCCATGGTGGCCTGGATTTTTTCTGTCTATACCTTGTGTTTGTCTCGTCTTTGTTCTTATGGGGCTTTCATATTGTCTTGTGTCATTACATTAACTTCTGACATGCCCCTCGCCTCACTGCTTGTATTTATCTACGTCAGATTACTTCAGAGGCATACTATCTATTGTAATGTATTTATTCGTCAATGTTCAATGGTTGTTTAATATAATACTAGGTTTAGATCTAGAGAAAATTGTAATCGGGGCTACTGAGGGAACGAACTGTAAGTGAATATGACTGCTAGTCATGACTGGGTTCGTGCGAAAGACCTTGCTAATGAAACTCCTTTTTAGGGAGCGTAGTTAGCTCGATTGGTAGCACGCTTTCTTTTCATGGCGAGGCGATGGGTGCCGACGCAGAGGTCGCGGGTTCGATCCCCATGGTGGCCTGGATTTTTTTCTGTCTATACCTTGTGTTTGTCTCGTCTTTGTTCTTATGGGGCTTTCATATTGTCTTGTGTCATTACATTAACTTCTGACATGCCCCTCGCCTCACTGCTTGTATTTATCTACGTCAGATTACTTCAGAGGCATACTATCTATTGTAATGTATTTATTCGTCAATGTTCAATGGTTGTTTAATATAATACTAGGTTTAGATCTAGAGAAAATTGTAATCGGGGCTACTGAGGGAACGAACTGTAAGTGAATATGACTGCTAGTCATGACTGGGTTCGTGCGAAAGACCTTGCTAATGAAACTCCTTTTTTAGGGAGCGTAGTTAGCTCGATTGGTAGCATACTTTTCATCTATCGCGGGTGTCCCCATGGTGCTTTCTTTTCATGGCGAGGCGATGGGTGCCGACGCAGAGGTCGCGGGTTCGATCCCCATGGTGGCCTGGATTTTTTCTGTCTATACCTTGTGTTTGTCTCGTCTTTGTTCTTATGGGGCTTTCATATTGTCTTGTGTCATTACATTAACTTCTGACATGCCCCTCGCCTCACTGCTTGTATTTATCTACGTCAGATTACTTCAGAGGCATACTATCTATTGTAATGTATTTATTCGTCAATGTTCAATGGTTGTTTAATATAATACTAGGTTTAGATCTAGAGAAAATTGTAATCGGGGCTACTGAGGGAACGAACTGTAAGTGAATATGACTGCTAGTCATGACTGGGTTCGTGCGAAAGACCTTGCTAATGAAACTCCTTTTTTAGGGAGCGTAGTTAGCTCGATTGGTAGCACGCTTTCTTTTCATGGCGAGGCGATGGGTGCCGACGCAGAGGTCGCGGGTTCGATCCCCATGGTGGCCTGGATTTTTTCTGTCTATACCTTGTGTTTGTCTCGTCTTTGTTCTTATGGGGCTTTCATATTGTCTTGTGTCATTACATTAACTTCTGACATGCCCCTCGCCTCACTGCTTGTATTTATCTACGTCAGATTACTTCAGAGGCATACTATCTATTGTAATGTATTTATTCGTCAATGTTCAATGGTTGTTTAATATAATACTAGGTTTAGATCTAGAGAAAATTGTAATCGGGGCTACTGAGGGAACGAACTGTAAGTGAATATGACTGCTAGTCATGACTGGGTTCGTGCGAAAGACCTTGCTAATGAAACTCCTTTTTTAGGGAGCGTAGTTAGCTCGATTGGTAGCACGCTTTCTTTTCATGGCGAGGCGATGGGTGCCGACGCAGAGGTCGCGGGTTCGATCCCCATGGTGGCCTGGATTTTTTCTGTCTATACCTTGTGTTTGTCTCGTCTTTGTTCTTATGGGGCTTTCATATTGTCTTGTGTCATTACATTAACTTCTGACATGCCCCTCGCCTCACTGCTTGTATTTATCTACGTCAGATTACTTCAGAGGCATACTATCTATTGTAATGTATTTATTCGTCAATGTTCAATGGTTGTTTAATATAATACTAGGTTTAGATCTAGAGAAAATTGTAATCGGGGCTACTGAGGGAACGAACTGTAAGTGAATATGACTGCTAGTCATGACTGGGTTCGTGCGAAAGACCTTGCTAATGAAACTCCTTTTAGGAGCGTAGTTAGCTCGATTGGTAGCACGCTTTCTTTTCATGGCGAGGCGATGGGTGCCGACGCAGAGGTCGCGGGTTCGATCCCCATGGTGGCCTGGATTTTTTTTCTGTCTATACCTTGTGTTTGTCTCGTCTTTGTTCTTATGGGGCTTTCATATTGTCTTGTGTCATTACATTAACTTCTGACATGCCCCTCGCCTCACTGCTTGTATTTATCTACGTCAGATTACTTCAGAGGCATACTATCTATTGTA
>JAXRKP010003487.1:0-10503 GCA_037039925.1 Doris montereyensis | reverse complement strand
TATTTCCTCTTCCCCTCTCTGCCATTTTGCTATTTCCTCTTCCTCTCTCTGCCATTTTGCTATTTCCTCTTCCTCTCTCTGCCATTTTGCTGTTTCCTCTTAAACCTCCCCCCCCCCCCATACCGCCGCATATGGTGGACAGGGTTCATTTCAATCAGACTCAAACCTCGGCTGTATTTTATTTTGAAGGCCAAACAGCTTGTCAACCAACAGCATAGTCACCCGGTGACGTCCAGACTTGACAACAACAACTGGAACAACCGTCGCAGTGAGATCCCCCTCAGACAGTCCACACCACAGTCGTCTCCCTTGAAACGCAACTCGGTGCCAGCTATTGTCGGAGAGGTTTGTGTTGGCTTTCATACGTTATACTTTGTCATATTTGGTGGATACAGTGTCTCTGCATAACATCCCATTGCTTTACATCCCATAGGCCTACATCTTGTAGCCTTACATCCCATAGCCTTACATCCCATAGCCTTACATCCCATAGCCTTACATCTTATAGCTTTACATCCCATAGCCTTACATCCCATAGCTTACATCTCATAGCTTTACATCCCATAGCCCCACATCCCATAGATTTACATCCCATAGCTCTATATCCCATAGCTTTACATCCCATAGCTTTACATCCCATAGCTTTACTTCCCATAGCTTTACTTCCCATAGCTTTATATCCCATAGCTTTATATCCCATAGCTTTACATCCCATAGCTTTATATCCCATAGCTTTACATCCCATACCTTTATATCCCATAGCTCTATATCCCATAGCTTTATATCCCATAGCTCTATATCCCATAGCTTTATATCCCATAGCTTTATATCCCATAGCTCTACATCCCATAGCTTTACATCCCATAGCTTTACATCCCATAATCTTACATCCCATAGCTTTACATCCCATAGCTTTATATCCCATGGCTTTACATCCCATAGCTTTACACCCCATAGCTTTATATCCCATAATCTTACATCCCATCACTTTACATCCCATAGCTTTACACCCCATAGCTTTACATCCCATAGCTTTATATCCCATAGCTTTATATCCTATAGCTTTATATCCCATAGCTTTATATCCCATAGCTTTATATCCCATAGCTTTATATCCTATAGCTTTACATCCCATAGCTTTACATCCCATAGCTTTATATCCCATAGCTTTATATCCCATAGCTTTACATCCCTTAGCTTTACATCCCATAGCTTTATATCCCATAGCTTTACATCCCTTAGCTTTACATCCCATAGCTTTATATCCCATAGCTTTATATCCCATAGTTTTATATCCCATAGCTTTACATCCCATAATCTTACATCCCATAGCTTTACATCCTATAGCTTTATATCCCATAGCTTTATATCCCATAGCTTTACATCCCATAGCTTTATATCCTATAGCTTTACATCCCATAGCTTTACATCCCATAGCTTTATATCCTATAGCTTTACATCCCATAGCTTTACATCCCATAGCTTTACATCCCATAGCTTTACATCCCATAGCTTTACATCCCATAGCTTTATATCCTATAGCTTTATATCCTATAGCTTTACATCCCATAGCTTTACATCCCATAGCTTTACATCCCATAGCTTTATATCCCATAGCTTTACATCCCATAGCTTTACATCCCATAGCTTTATATCCCATAGCTTTACATCCCATAGCTTTATATCCCATAGTTTTATATCCCATAGCTTTATATCCCTTAGCTTTACATCCCATAGCTTTACATCCCATAATCTTACATCCCATAGCTTTACATCCCATAATCTTACATCCCATAGCTTTATATCCCATAGCTTTACATCCCATAGCTTTATATCCCATAGCTTTATATCCCATAGTTTTATATCCCATAGCTTTATATCCCTTAGCTTTACATCCCATAGCTTTACATCCCATAATCTTACATCCCATAGCTTTATATCCCATAGCTCATAGGTTTATATCCCAAAGCTTTATATCCCATAGCTTTATATCCCATAGCTTTACATCCCATAGCTTTACATCCCATAGCTTTATATCCCATAGCTCATAGGTTTATATCCCAAAGCTTTACATCCCATAGCTTTACATCCATAACTTTATATCCATAGCTTTCCTTCCCATAGCTTTACATCCCTTGTATTACATCCATAATCTTACATCCATAGCTTTTACATCCTATAAGCTTTTATATCCCATAGCTTTATATCCCATAGCTTTACATCCCCTAGCTTTATATCCCATAGCTTTACTTCCCATAGCTCTATATCCCATAGCTTTACATCCCATAGCTTTATATCCCATAGCTTTATATCCCATAGCTTTATATCCCATAGCTTTACTTCCCATAGCTTTACATCCCATAGCTTTACTTCCCATAGCTTTACATCCCATAGCTTTATATCCCATAGCTTTACTTCCCATAGCTTTATATCCCATAGCTTTACATCCCATAGCTTTACTTCCATACTTTACATCATAGCATTACATCCCATAATCTTACATCCCATAGCTTTATATCCCATAGCTCATAGCTTTATATCCCAAAGCTTTATATCCCATAGCTTTACTTCCCATAGCTTTACATCCCATAGCTTTACATCCCATAGCATTACATCCCATAATCTTACATCACATAGCTTTATATCCCATAGCTTTATATCCCATAGCTTTACATCCCATAGCTTTATATCCCATAGCTTTACATCCCATAGCTTTACATCCCAGTCCGTCTGTCGTCCAATTTTTTTCAGGATGCTGCATTTCTTTCTATATGAATTCACTAGGTAACATCTCGCTCCAGGGGGACTTGATAGTCCAGAGGCAAAGTGTCATCCTGTCAACCAAAAGGTAGTTGGTTCGAGCCCTACCAATAGTTGAACTATGTTCTTGAGTTGTTTTGTTTAGCAAACTCTACCCCCCTTGTCCAGATAGGTGGACCATCACCTAGTCCCATTGGAGACGGACCATAGAAAAGAGGTCCTGTGTGCAGATCACAACACTCTGTGCACATTAAAGATCCCTTGACTTTTTACAAAGCAGTCCGGGCAAACTTAAAAATCCTACCAAAACCCCCGCGATCACCTTAGTTGTTGATGTGAGTGAATCAAATCCAATCAAATCAAATCAAATCAAATCCAACTCCAGTTTCGAGTAACACCCTACTTTTGGGTCAAAGTCAATGCATACTCAATGAATCATCATTGAAACGTTGTATCACTCAATCTTTTCACAATATGGCGATGAAAATGATTTCCTTGATTGAAAAAGGGTAGGAGGATAATTGAATTTGCCACGTGCATATGATGCAAGTCTTAACCTATACTGATTATTGTTTTTGTTTGATTTCATTTGAGGATTGTTTTAGATGTTTAAAACAGAACTTTTTTTTTTCAAAAATTGCTCCAACCGGCAGTGATATCTTATGTTTAGTGTTTTTTAACTTTGCTGTTTGGCAGTTTGATGTTTCTGTTATTATGAGTAGTTTCCTCATGAGTTCTGCAACTTTATTTATCCATGTTTCTGTTATTATGAGTAGTTTCCTCATGAGTTCTGCAACTTTATTTATCCATGTTTCTGTTATTATGAGTAGTTTCCTCATGAGTTCTGCAACTTTATTCATCCATGTTTCTGTTATTATGAGTAGTTTCCTCATGAGTTCTGCAACTTTATTCATCCATGTTTCTGTTATTATGAGTAGTTTCCTCATGAGTTCTGCAACTTTATTCATCCATGTTTCTGTTATTATGAGTAGTTTCCTCATGAGTTCTGCAACTTTATTCATCCATGTTTCTGTTATTATGAGTAGTTTCCTCATGAGTTCTGCAACTTTATTCATCCATGTTTCTGTTATTATGAGTAGTTTCCTCATGAGTTCTGCAACTTTATTCATCCATGTTTCTGTTATTATGAGTAGTTTCCTCATGAGTTCTGCAACTGTATTCATCCATGTTTCTGTTATTATGAGTAGTTTCCTCATGAGTTCTGCAACTGTATTCATCCATGTTTCTGTTATTATGAGTAGTTTCCTCATGAGTTTTGCAACTGTATTCATCCATGTTTTTGTGCTTGTGTCCGTTAGAACTCCTTTGGCTCAAGTGTCCCCACTGTGCCTTCTTTGCCCGCACATCCACTCTCTGCCCTTGCCATCAAGGAATCTGTACAGTCTTCCACAAAATTCAAAGGTATGTGCCCAGTGTCTGTGTCTGTCTGTGTGTGTGTATTTTGTCTAAATGTATGTATTTTGCCTATCAGTGTGTGTTTTCCTATCACACACACACACACACACACACACACACACACACACACACACACACATATTGCAGGTGCCAACCCCTCACATCCCATGATAGGCCTAAATGTCAGTTTGAAAAGTTTCCCTACATAAAATATAATAATAGTATAATAAGAAGTCAAAACTAAGGGATCAAAGAATAATTACATATACATCACAGTGTTGAAGATACCATACGTCAATAAAACACCAAACCCTTATCACAGGTTTAAGAAAATACCAACAAGTTAAATATTATGTGAGTCGAAAGTGAAGCGGAACAACAGCTCTGTTTTAAGCGGTTGTTTAAAGGATGGAAGGGTTTTAACTGACAAAGAATTCTATGTAGCTGGGGTCGAAAAGTTTTGTCTAAATGTATGTGTTTTGCCCATCAGTGTATGTTTTATTTAAGTGTATGTGTTTTGCGTATCAGTGTGTGTTTTGTCTAAATGTATGTGTTTTCCCATCAGTGTATGTTTTATTTAAATGTATGTGTTTTGCCCATCAGTATGTGTTTTATCTAAATGTATGTGTTTTCCTTATGAGCGTGTGTTTTGTCTAAATGTATGTGTGTTGTCTAAATGTATATCTTTTGCCATTCAGTGTGTGTTTTTCTAAATGTATGTGTGCCTATTAGTGTGTGTTTTGTCTAAATGTATGTCTTTTGCTTATCAGTGTGTGTTTTGTCTAAATGTATGTGTTTTCCCCATCAGTGTGTGTTTTTTCTAAATGTATGTGTTTTACCTAAAGGGATGTGTTTTACCCCTCAGTGTGTGTTTGTCTTAATATATGTGTTTTGCTTATCAGTGTATGTTTCATCTAAGTGTATGTGTTTTGTCCATCAGTGTGTGTTTCATCTAAGTGTATGTGTTTTGCCTATCAGTGTGTGTTTCGTCTAAATGTATGTGTTTTGCCCATCAGTGTGTGTTTGTCTAAATATATGTGTTTTGCCTATCAGTGTGTGTTTCATCTAAGTGATGTGTTTTGTATGTGTTTTGCCTATCAGTGTGTGTTTCATCTAAATGTATGTGTTTTGCCTATCAGTATGTGTTTCATCTAAGTGTATGTGTTTTGCCTATCAGTGTGTGTATTTCGTCTACATGTATGTGTTTTGCCTATCAGTATGTGTTTCATCTACATGTATGTGTTTTGCCTATCAGTGTGTGTATTTCGTCTAAATGTATGTGTTTTGCCTATCCGTGTGTGTTTCATCTAAATGTATGTGTTTTGCCTATCAGTGTGTGTATTTCGTCTAAATATATGTGTTTTGCCTATCCGTGTGTGTTTCATCTAAATATATGTGTTTTGCCTATCAGTGTGTGTTTCATCTACATGTATGTGTTTTGCCTATCAGTGTTTGTATTTCGTCTACATGTATGTGTTTTGCCTATCCGTGTGTATTTCGTCTAAATGTATGTGTTTTGCCTATCAGTGCGTGTTTCGTCTACATTTATGTGTTTTGCCCATCAGTGTGTGTATTTCGTCTACATGTATGTGTTTGCCTATCACTGTGTGTTTTGTGTACATGTATGTGTTTTGCCCATCAGTGTGTGTATTTCGTCTACATGTATGTGTTTTGCCCATCAGTGTGTGTATTTCGTCTAAATGTATGTGTTTTGCCTATCAGTGCGTGTTTCGTCTACATGTGTGTGTTTTGCCCATCAGTGTGTGTATTTCGTCTACATGTATGTGTTTGCCTATCACTGTGTGTTTTGTGTACATATATGTGTTTTGCCCATCAGTGTGTGTTTTTTTAAAATGTATGTGTTTGCCCATCAGTGTTTGTTTTTTAAAAATGTATGTGTTTGCCCATCAGTGTGTGTTTTGTCTGCATGTATGTGTTTGCCCATCAATATGTGTTTTTTTAAAAATGTATGTGTTTGCCCATCAGTGTACTTTTGTCTTCATGTATGTGTTTGCCTATCAGTGTGTGTTTCGTCTAAATGTATGTGTTTTGCCTATAAGTGTGGGCCAACATCTCATATATATATAGATGTCACACGTTGACATATTCTACAAGCCTCTCTCACTCTTCATTCCCACAAAGTCCAATGATAATGAGGAAGGCAGGTGGTTTGTATGATTCGACTTTCAACAATGATTTTTATTAGTAACATATGTTTAATTGTCCCACTGTCTCCTCTGGACAATTCTCAACTACAAATCTCCAATTCTGACATCGTTGCTTGACCCAGTGGACCAGATGCAGACAGCAAAGAGAGGACGGGCGAGCAACCAAATAGAATATAAATAGTAGATCAGAAGGACATGTGGGGGTGTTATAGTCCAAGCTGATTGGCTCAAAAAGACATTATATTCTTTGTTAGCAACAGTTTCAAGGCAACAAAAGTGGGGATAAAGTTCAAACTGATTGGGGGGCGATATATGTTGCTGTGGTTCTTCCAGGGGTCGATCATCATCAGGATGACCTTAAGGCGTCTGGGTGTTGCTTGGAGCTTGCGTAACATCAATGGCAGGAATGATATCCCATCGCTGATGTGAAGTGGTGGTTGAGGCTTGGGTAACATCAATGGCAGGTACGATATCCCATCGCTGATGTTAAGTGGTGGTTGAGGCTTGGGTAACATCAATGGCAGGTACGATATCCCTTTGCTGATGTTAAGCGGTGGTTGAGGCTTGGGTAACATCAATGGCAGGTACGATATCCCTTTGCTGATGTTAAGCGGTGGTTGAGGCTTGGGTAACATCCATCAATGGCAGGTACGATATCCCATCGCTGATGTGAAGTGGTGGTTGAGGCTTGGGTAACATCCATCAATGGCAGGTACGATATCCCTTTGCTGATGTGAAGCGGTGGTTGAGGCAGGTATCTGGACGTATTCTTCATTATCATCACTTTCTAAATCTCCGTCCCCTTCAGGGCCACACGGGTTTTCAACTAGTCTAGCTGAATCCGCAACTGGTAATAGTAGGTTCCGGTGTAACGTTTTCCTCCTGCCTCCTCGATTGGCCCCACTTCAAACCCTGGGATTGTAGTGTCTGGTTGGTCTGTCACGTTGTATAAGTTGGTGCCCCACTTACCATGGATTTTGTTTGTAGGGCCCGTCAAATGCACACATTCTGACCAGCACTTTGTCACCAACCTTGAGTCAGGCGCCGCAGACTTTTCTATTGTAATATGATTTTTGTCTTGATTTGCTGGCGGAACTCTGCTGTTTGGCATTTGACCACGCCTACTGGAGGGCTTCTTGGGTCAAACTTCTTTCGGTTATCCACAGGGAATGTGTTGTCGACAGGCAGGCGGGGAGTCCACCAAACATTAGGAAGTAGGGTGGGGGTGGGGGGGGGTCCACCAAACATTAGGAGTGGGTGGGGGGGGTCCACCAAACATTAGGAAGTAGGGTGGGGGTGGGGGGGTCCACCAAACATTAGGAAGTAGGGTGGGGTGGGGGGGTCCACCAAACATTAGGAAGTAGGGTGGGGGTGGGGGGGTCCACCAAACATTAGGAAGTAGGGTGGGGGTGGGGGGGTCCACCAAACATTAGGAAGTAGGGTGGGGGTGGGGGGGTCCACCAAACATTAGGAAGTAGGGTGGGGGTGGGGGGGTCTACCAAACATTAGGAAGTAGGGTGGGGGTGGGGGGGTCTACCAAACATTAGGAAGTAGGGTGGGGGGGGGGGTCCACCAAACATTAGGAAGTAGGGTGGGGGTGGGGGGGTCCACCAAACATTAGGAAGTAGGGTGGGGGTGGGGGGGTCCACCAAACATTAGGAAGTAGGGTGGGGGTGGGGGGGTCCACCAAACATTAGGGAGTAGGGTGGGGGTGGGGGGGTCCACCAAACATTAGGAAGTAGGGTGGGGGTGGGGGGGTCCACCAAACATTAGGGAGTAGGGTGGGGGTGGGGGGGGTCCACCAAACATTAGGGAGTAGGGTGGGGGTGGGGGGGTCCACCAAACATTAGGGAGTAGGGTGGGGGTGGGGGGGGGTCCACCAAACATTAGGAAGTAGGGTGGGGGTGGGGGGGTCCACCAAACATTAGGAAGTAGGGTGGGGGTGGGGGGGGTCCACCAAACATTAGGAAGTAGGGTGGGGGTGGGGGGGGTCCACCAAACATTAGGGAGTAGGGTGGGGGTGGGGGGGTTCCACCAAACATTAGGAGTAGGGTGGGGGGGGGGGGTTCCACCAAACATTAGGGAGTAGGGTGGGGGTGGGGGGGGTCCACCAAACATTAGGAAGTAGGGTGGGGGTGGGGGGGGGGTCCACCAAACATTAGGAAGTAGGGTGGGGGTGGGGGGGGGGTCCACCAAACATTAGGAGTAGGGTGGGGGTGGGGGGGGGTCCACCAAACATTAGGAAGTAGGGGGTTCCACCAAACATTAGGGAGTAGGGTGGGGGGGGGGGGGTCCACCAAACATTAGGAAGTAGGGTGGGGGTGGGGGGGGGGGGGTCCACCAAACATTAGGGAGTAGGGTGGGGGTGGGGGGGGTCCACCAAACATTAGGAAGTAGGGTGGGGGTGGGGGGGGGTTCCACCAAACATTAGGGAGTAGGGTGGGGGGTGGGGGGGGGTTCCACCAAACATTAGGGAGTAGGGTGGGGGGGGGGGGTCCACCAAACATTAGGGAGTAGGGTGGGGGGGGGGGGGTCCACCAAACATTAGGAAGTAGGGTGGGGGTGGGGGGGGGGTCCACCAAACATTAGGAAGTAGGGTGGGGTGTGGGGAAGGGGGGTCCACCAAACATTAGGAAGTAGGGTGGGGGTGGGGGGGGGGTCCACCAAACATTAGGAAGTAGGGTGGGGGTGGGGGGGGGTCCACCAAACATTAGGGAGTAGGGTGGGGGGGGGGGTCCACCAAACATTAGGAAGTAGGGTGGGGGGGGGGGTCCACCAAACATTAGGAAGTAGGGTGGGGGGGGGGGGGTCCACCAAACATTAGGAAGTAGGGTGGGGGTGGGGGGGGGTCCACCAAACATTAGGAAGTGGGGGGGGGTCCACCAAACATTAGGAGTAGGGTGGGGGGGGGTCCACCAAACATTAGGAAGTAGGGTGGGGGTTGGGGGGGTCCACCAAACATTAGGAAGTAGGGTGGGGGGGGGGGTCCACCAAACATTAGGGAGTAGGGTGGGGGTGGGGGGGGGTCCACCAAACATTAGGAAGTAGGGTGGGGGTGGGGGGGGGGTCCACCAAACATTAGGGAGTAGGGTGGGGGGGGTCCACCAAACATTAGGAAGTAGGGTGGGGGTGGGGGGGGTCCACCAAACATTAGGGAGTAGGGTGGGGGTGGGGGGGTCCACCAAACATTAGGGAGTAGGGTGGGGGGGGGTCCACCAAACATTAGGGAGTAGGGTGGGGGTGGGGGGGGTCCACCAAACATTAGGGAGTAGGGTGGGGGGGTGGGGGGGGTCCACCAAACATTAGGGAGTAGGGTGGGGGGGGGGGTCCACCAAACATTAGGGAGTAGGGTGGGGGGGGGTCCACCAAACATTAGGGAGTAGGGTGGGGGTGGGGGGGGTCCACCAAACATTAGGGAGTAGGGTGGGGGTGGGGGGGGTCCACCAAACATTAGGGAGTAGGGTGGGGGTGGGGGGGGGTCCACCAAACATTAGGGAGTAGGGTGGGGGGGGGGGTCCACCAAACATTAGGGAGTAGGGTGGGGGGGGGGTCCACCAAACATTAGGGAGTAGGGTGGGGGGGGGTCCACCAAACATTAGGGAGTAGGGTGGGGGTGGGGGGGTCCACCAAACATTAGGGAGTAGGGTGGGGGGGGGTCCACCAAACATTAGGGAGTAGGGGTGGGGGTGGGGGGGGTCCACCAAACATTAGGGAGTAGGGTGGGGGTGGGGGGGGTCCACCAAACATTAGGGAGTAGGGTGGGGGTGGGGGGGGGTCCACCAAACATTAGGGAGTAGGGTGGGGGGGGGGGGTCCACCAAACATTAGGGAGTAGGGTGGGGGGGGGGTTCCACCAAACATTAGGAAGTAGGGTGGGGGGGGGGGGTTCCACCAAACATTAGGAAGTAGGGTGGGGGGGGGGGGGTTCCACCAAACATTAGGAAGTAGGGTGGGGGGGGGGTTCCACCAAACATTAGGAAGTAGGGTGGGGGGGGGGGTTCCACCAAACATTAGGAAGTAGGGTGGGGGGTTCCACCAAACATTAGGAAGTAGGGTGGGGGGGGGGGGTCCACCAAACATTAGGAAGTAGGGTGGGGGGGGGTCCACCAAACATTAGGAAGTAGGGTGGGGGGGGGTCCACCAAACATTAGGAAGTAGGG
>JAXRKP010003486.1:0-10527 GCA_037039925.1 Doris montereyensis | reverse complement strand
TATCAATCTCTCTCTTCCTTATACACTGTCCCTGTTTTCTCAACTCTCCATTCAGTCTATTTGATCTGTGAATAACATTTCTTAAATTTTCAAAATCTATTCATTTCTGTTTCGTTTTTGTGATTGTTTGTTTGTAGTACGATCTATAGAAAAATAGGCAACGTTGTTTATCTGCCTGCTCTTTGTACCGTTTTCTTAACTTGTTACTTTCTGCCTACACAATATTAGTGACTTGACTTGCAATCGATTTTCAATTTTATTAAAACGTAAAGGCCACGCATTAAAGTGACAGCGTCTTTTTAATGATTGCACTCAAGTTGAAGTCCAAAGTATTCATTTGCATTAACGATATATTATGATTATTGTAATAGTTATAGTAGAACATTTTTATAGCGCTTTCTACCGAAACCTTAAAGGTGCTTTACAGTACAAGTTGAAGTTGAAAAAATATTTACATTTCGATTTTGCATTCCGAACACAATCACACTAATAAAACATTATTAAAATTGAGCATTCCATTTCAATTCAATCATTTACAGAACCAATAAAAAGATGTGTTTTTAGTATTTTTGAAGATGTCAAGACTGGCTGCAAGTTTCACTGATGAAGGTAAAGCATTCCATATTTGTGGTCCATTTTGCCTAAACGTCTATTTCCGAAACGTTTCAAATGAGTTTTGGAATTGTCAATAATTTAGAAATTTGAGATCTTAGCGCACGAGGCGGCTGATGGAAAGAGGAGATCTTTTGTAGATAACGGCAGCTTAATGCAGTGATTTGTGATAAAAAAGACAAATTTTGTAATTGATTCTTGCCCTTACTGGAAGCCAGTAAAGGCTTTCAACAAATCTCTGGAACTACTGTCGAATCTGGTCTTTCAAGAACCAACCTTGCCGCACAATGTTGTACCCTTTGGATCTTTTTTATCCTCACATCTGTGAGACCCGCAAAAGAGACTTACAATAGTCTATCCGGGAAAGAACTAAAGACACAACAAGCGTTTTGATAGATTCTTGAGAGAGCAGAGATTTCAGTGTGAAATCTTTCGCAGCTCAATGTATCTTATTTTTACAGTGTGCTCAATTTGGTGGTCCATTGAAAGTGTGCTGTCAAGAAAGACTCCTAGACTTTTGGCCGAATTTGAAAAGGATACGCTTACGTTAGCAATAATAATGTATTTGAGATCTATCTTTTTTTAAAAATTTGAGTCCGTGGAACATAAAATGAACGTCAGTTTTTCCTCGTACAGCTTCAGTTTATTTGTTGTCATCTATGATTTGATAGATAGACTGCACCCTTCAATGTCCACTTGAGTGAGTCAAGATGTTCTAGAGACACATCTTTGTAAAGCTGGATATCATCTGCATACATCTGATAATGGGTGTCTTGCTTTCTAATGGCCTGACTCAGAGTGTACAAAGTGTATAAAATTGGGCCGAGAACAGAACTTTAGGGGGCAGCCTACTTTACAGGGAATTAATTTTTATAGTAAATTATAGCACTTTGAATTTGAACAAAAAAAATTAACCGGCTTAAGATTCCGTTACCTAACCGAGTTCATTATTATTTTTTAAAGTTAAAATCCTACTTATCATACCTCCATGAATAGTAACAAAGATACAATATAATAAATATGAATTTCACTCATGATTGTGGTTCTTATTTTGGATTCTGTAGAAAAGAATGTAAACAATAAACAGGTGAATTAATGCTCTGTAAATCTTTACATTAAAGGGGTAATTTTTGACATCACGAAAACTATCCTAAGGAGAAAACGTTGAAATCTACGATAGGTCTAGATCTAAAATCTAGATCTAAATCTAGATATTATCATCATCTAGGTTGTCGATCTAGAGTTAGATCTATAGAGATTTTGATCTGAATCAAGTTCACACCCGCTAGATTTTAGCTCCTAGATTTAGATATAGATAAGATCTAGATCTAGATCTATATCTACATCTAGATATGGTCTAGATCTAGATCCAATCTAATTTAGAAACCAGATTTAGATTGAGGTCAAGATGCCTGTTCCGACCACTGACGATGTCCGACCGCTTTTCATAATTACCTATCTTTTTAATTTATGATTATTTTCGTTCCGCTAAGTTCGATTTTATCAGTCACGTCTTCTTCAATCCTTTCCCTTTAACAGTGTGGAAATGTCATGAGCCTTCGTTCAATGTTTATTGTACTCAATCAGGATTAAATGGCTTAAATATGGCTTAGAAGATGAGAGTGCCTATGGGAGAGAGAGACTATTTTGAGAGAGAGAGAGAGAGAGAGAGAGAGAGAGAGAGAGAGAGAGAGAGAGAGAGAGAGAGAGAGAGAGAGAGAGAGAGGAAGAGAGAGAGAGAAAGAGAGAGAGAGAGAGAGAGAGAGAGAGAGAGAGAGAGAGAGAGAGAGAGAGAGAGAGAGAGAGAGAGAGAGAGAGAGAGAGAGAGAGAGAGAGAGAGAGAGAGAGAGAGAGAGAGATATAGAGAGAGAGAGAGAGAGCAATACTCTCGCTAATGTGTACTTCAATTATTTAGATTATTTTTAAAGTTTTGATTTTTCAATGCTACGTACTCATAATGCACCGTAGCAAGCAATGGTAAAAATGTGAACGGGGGTATAATAATTGTTTTATTACATATAATTAATTTATTTTTTATTTTTTTCTGCTATATTTCTACCAGATGTATCGTGCCGAAGAAATGATGAGGGTCTCCAAAATACAAAGTGTTATGAACAAAGACGGTGAAAGAATCTAAACAACAGCAAAAAACATCAGTAATATATTTTCCTCATTAAGGAATTACCTATTACAACCATGGGTGATTCAACCGATGCTATGAATTCAAGTCTGTCCATTGACGACAGGAAACCCTTCATAAACGATGAAACGTTTTCGTTCTGATGCTTATAAACCCAGCTATCATAACCTGTGGTATTGCAGTCTTTGGTATCTTTTCCAACATCGCTAATATCGCCACCTTCGTCAAACTAGGTTTCAAAGAGACAATCAACATTTCTCTTGTTGCCTTGGCCGCCACTGACCTGGCTAATCTCCTCATCCTCCTGTTGATGACTCTCAGCTACAACCCTTCCTTTTGTGAACTGGTTTGTGACTACGCCGATCTCAAGGAGCTTGAAGACACCATGATTGGTGACCAGAGGTCTTTTTTCACAACTGTAGGTGGTTGTATTACATGTCTTATCGCGTGCGAAAGATGCCTGTGTGTTTTGCGACCGTTTCAAGTCAGACTGATTTTGACTAAGAGCAAACTTAAGATAATATTACCAACTATCTTTATTATGTGTTTGATTCCCTACAGTCTTATGTTTTACACTTCTGCTGTAGTCATGGCCTCCAACGAGTCTTCTTTGGGCGACCGTTCTGCCTATTATATATTGAATGACGTCGACGAGCTTTCCTAGGCTTTGGTTATGGCTTTGAGTCTGTCCTCCTACATCGTTGTGACTGTTTTCACTGCTCTAATTGCGTGGAAATTGGCATCTCAGAGCCAGTGGCGTGCAGATCAAACCAAAGAACTTTCATCTCAGGTCTCAAACAACATAGTTAACAATGAGTCGAATGAAAGACAAGGTAACAAGAAAGGCATGTCAGGAAAGGACAGACGTGCAACGATGACTGTCGTGGTCATAGCTGCCATGTACATCACCTGCTTTTTCCATGGAACTGTTCTTTACTTGGCCATATCCTTAGCGACAGAGTTCAACAAAGGAATGTTATACACAAATGTATACGATTTCACGTGGTACCTAGCGTATCTAGGTGAAGGCATTTGCTCAAGTTGCAACATCATAGTCTACCTGAAAAACGAGCATCAAGTTCAAAGAGGCTTTCCTGAGTCTGTTCTTTAGGACAGCTAGCAGTAAACCTACACTTTGAACACAAAAATAACAATTTAGAACATCGGATAACGCTTTTTCGTTAACGAATGGATTTCATCTCAATCACCCAAACATCGGGAAATTGTGATGCATCTAAAACATTCTGTCTTTCTACTTTGATCGTCTCTGACCTAGTCTTAAGAATGATTGTAATGAAGCTTATTGTTATCTCTTAATCATGCTTCAATCTGGCAGGTTCTTGAAATTCGCTCTTTTTCTTAAGAAAACGAGATAATGCAAAGCTTTAATCAAAAAGCAATGAATTCAGATTTTAGATAAATACAGATGAACAAATGAGAATTATTTCGTTTGCATTTGGATTAAACAACCATGAACGCTTAAGGGTCCAGTAGTGATTAAATGATTAGCGGTTTTATTTGTTATCCTGTCCTAGGTTGCTCTTTGGCTCAATATTTCTTCATGAGGCGATTAAAGGTCAACGAACACACAATCCATGGAGTATTCAATTTTTAACAGTAATTGCAAATGACACTTTTCTCTAACACGTATTTTTATGTGAAGAAAACAGATACCTAATAATGGGACAAATAATATTGCTTGCGCCAAATCAACAATGTCCATGGATATAGAAAGCAATATTGTTTTTTGTCTTACAGTTAATCTCAAGCTCATGTCATGACCATTAATAAAAATGGCTGAAATTGTTGCTTTTTGGCTACATTATTTCTCCTATGTTTAAAATTTCCCACTTACTAAAAAGGGTCTAGAGGTCTGATTTTTCTAGGATAGGTAGTCCTCAGGGTCATAGATGAATAAAAGAGAAATATTTTGAATATGTGTTTATGAAATTGTTGACTTAATTAGAATGGTTAAAATTGTTGCTTTGGCTACATTATTTTAAAATTTCCTCCTATGTTTAAAATTTCCCACTTAAAAGAGAAAGATTTGGAATAAAAGTTAATCTCAGGTCTATCCTGACAATTAATTAAAATTGGTCTTTTTGCCACATTATTTTTATGTTTATAATTTCTACTAAAAAGGTCTAGAGTTAGGACAGTTAGTCCTCAGGTCATAGATGACAGTAAATGAGAAAGATTTGGAATACTCGTTTTCATCTTCCAGTTAATCTCAGCTCATTACATGACCATTAATTAAAATTGTTGAAATCGTTGCTTTTTGGCTACATCATTTCTCCTTTATTTAAAATTTCCCACTTACTAAAAAGGTAAAGAGGTCTCATTTTTCTAGAACAGTTAGTCCTCAGCTCCCAGATGACAGTAAAACAGAAGAAAAAAAAATTAATTTTGTCTTCCAGTTACTCTCAAGCTCATGTCATGACAATTAATAAAAATGACTGAAATTGTTGTTTTTTGGCTACATTATTTCTCCTATGTTTAAAATTTCCCACTTTCTAAAAGGTCTAGAGGTCTGATTTTTCTACGCCAGGTAGTTCTCAGCTAATAGATGACAGTAAAGAAAAGATTTGGAATATATTTTTCATCTTCTAGTTAATCTCCAGCTCATATCATGACAATTAATTAAAATTGTTCAAATTGTTGCTTTTTGGCTGCATCATTTCTCCTATGTTTAAGATTTCCCACCTACTAAAAAGGTCTAGATGTCTGCTTTTTCTAGGACAGGTAGTCCTCAGCTCATAGATGACAGTGAAAGACAAAGATTTAAATTACTGTTTTTCATCTTCCAGTTAACCTCCAGCTCATAACATGACCATGAATTAAATTGTTGAAATTGTTGCTTTTTGGCTACATCATTTCTCCTTTGTTTAACATTTCCCACTTACTAAAAAGGTAAAGAGGTCTCATTTTTCTAGGACAGGTAGTCCTCGGCTCATAGATGATAGTAAAGGAAAAGACTTGGAATATTGTTTTTTGTCTTACAGTTAATCTCAAGCTCATGTCATGACCATTAATTAAAATGGATAAAATTGTTGGTTTTTGGTTACATTTTTTCTCCTATGTTTAAAATTTCCCACTGACTAAAAATGATGTAGAGGTCTGATTTTCTAGGACAGGTAGTCCTCCTCTAATAGATGACAGTCAAAGAGAAAGATTTGGAATATGTTTTATTTTTTCTAGTTAATCTCCAGCTCATATCATGACCATTAATTAAAATTGTTCAAATTGTTGCTTTTTGGCTAAATAATTTCTCCTATGTTTAAGATTTCCTACTTTCTCAAAAGGTCTAGAGGTATGATTTTTCCAGGACAGCTAGTGCTCAGCCCATAGATGATAGTAAAAGAGAAAGATTTGAAATATGTTTTTCATCTTCCAGTTAA
Source organism: Doris montereyensis (assembly GCA_037039925.1). NCBI lineage: Eukaryota > Metazoa > Mollusca > Gastropoda > Nudibranchia > Dorididae > Doris > Doris montereyensis. Next base: position 4,377 of record JAXRKP010003486.1, on the reverse strand, counting down.
TTTTAAACTCATATCATGACCATTAATTAAAATTGTTGCAATTGTTGCTTTTTGGCTACATCATTTCTCCTATGTTTAAGATTTCCAACTTACTAAAAGGTCTAGAGTTCTTATTTTTTCTAAGACAGATAGTCCTCAGCTCATAGATGACAGTACAAGAGAAAGATTTAGAATACTGTTTTTCATCTTCCAGTTAATCTCCAGCTCATAACATGACCATTAATTAAAATTGTTGAAAATCTTGCTTTTTGGCTACATCATTTCTCCTATGTTTAAGATTTCCCACTTATTAAAAAAAAAAGTCTAGAGTTCTGATTTTTCTAGGACCGTTGGTCCTCAGCTCATAGATGACAGTGAAAGAAAAAACTTGGAATAAATGTGTTTCATCTTACAGTTTATCTCAAGCTCATGTCATGACCATTAATTAAAAATGTTAAAATTGTTTGTTTTTGGCTACTTTTTTCTCCTATGTTTAAAATTTCCACTTACTAAAAAGGTCTAGAGTTCTGATTTTTCTAGGATCAGTTAGTCCTTAGCTCATAGACGACAGTAAAAGAGAAAGATTTGGAATATGCTCTTTCATCTTCTAGTTAATCTCCAGCTCATATCATGACCATTAATTAAAATTGTTGCAATTGTTGCTTTTACTACTTTTTTCTCCTATGTTTAAGATTACCTACCTACTAAAAGGTCTAGAGGTCTGATTTTTCTAGGACAGATAGTCCTCAACTAATAGATGATAATAAAAGATAAAGATTTGGAATACTGTTTTCATCTTACAGTTAGTTTCAAGCTCATATCATGATCATTAATTACAATTGTTGAAATTGTTGCTTTTTAGTTACATCATTTGTCTTATGTTTAAGATTTCCCACTTACTAAAAAGGTCTAGAGTTCTATTTTTCTAGGACACTTCGTCCTCAGCTCATAGATGACAGTAAAGAGAAATATTTGAAATATGTTTTTCATCTACAGTTAATCTCAAGCTCATGTCATCACCATTAATTAAAATGGGTAAAATTGTTGGTTTTTGGCTACGTTTTTTCTCTTATGTTTAAAATTTCCAACTTACTAAAAACGTCTAGAGTTCTGATTTTTCTAGGACACGTAGTCCTCAACTAATAAATGACAGTAGAACCGAAATATTTAGAATATTGTTTTTCATCTTACAGTTACTTTCAAGCTTATGTCATGATCATTAATTAAAATGGTTAAAACTGTTGCTTTTTGACTAAATCATATCTCTCTTTTTTAAATTTCCATTTACTAAAAAAGCTAAAAGAGTTCTCATTTTCTAGAACAGTTAGTCCTCGGCTCCCAGATGACTGTAAAACAGAAAGATTTGAATATTAATTTTTTGTCTTACAGTTAACCTCAAATTCATGTCATCACCATTAATTAAAATGGTTAAAATTGTTGGTTTTTGGCTACATTATTTCTCCTATGTTTAAGGTTTCCCACTTACTAAAATGGTCTAGAGGTCTGCTCTTTGTAGGACAGGTAGTTCTCAGCTTATAGATGACAGTAAAAGACAAATGATTTGGAATACTGTTTTTCATCTTACAGTTAGTTTCAAGCTCATATCATAACCATTAATTCAAATTGTTGAAATTGTTGTTTTTTGGATACATCATTTGTATTATGTTTAAGATTTCCCACTTACTAAAAAGGTCTAGAGTTCTAATTTTCTAGGCCAGATAGTCCTCAGGTCATAGATGACAGTAAAAGAAAATATTTGGAATATGTGTTTTATCTTAGAGTTAATCTCCAATCTCATATCATGATCATTAATTAAGATTTGTTGAAATTGTTGCTTTTGGCTACATTATTTCTGCTATATTTAAAATTTCACACTTACTAAAAAGGTCTAGGAGGTCTGACTTTTCAAGGACAATTATTCCTCACCACATAGATGAAAGTAAAACAGAAAGACTTGGAACATGTTTTTCATCTTACAGTTAATCTCAAGCTCATATGATGACCATTAATTAAAATTGTTGCAATTGTTGCTTTTTGGCAACATCATTTCTCCTATGTTTAAGATTTCCCACTTACTAAAAATGTAAAGACATTGTCTGATTTTTCTAGGACAGTTAGTCCTAAAGCTCTCAGATGACAGTAAAACAGAAACATTGAAAATATTGTTTTTTATCTTACAGTTAATCTCAAGCTCATGTCATGACCATTAATAAAAATGGCTGAAATTGTTGTTTTTTGGCTACATTATTTCTCCTATGTTAAAATTTCCCACTTTACTAAAAGGTCTAGAAGTCTGATTTTCTAGGACAGTTAGTCCTAAGCTCATAGATGACAGTAAAAGAGAAATATTTGGAATATTGGTTTTCGTCTTACAGTTAATCTCAAGCTCATATCATGACCCTTAATTAAAATGGTCAAAATTGTTGGGTTTTTTAATACATTATTTCTCCTATGTTTACAATTTCCACTTACTAAAAGGTCTAGAGCTCTTGTTTTTCTAGAAAAGGTAGTCCTCAGCTCATAGATGACAGTAAAAGAAAAGATTTCGAATATGTTTTCATCTTACAAGCTCACACCATGATAATTAATTAAAATTGTTGAAATTGTTGATTTTTTACTACATCATTTTTCCTATCTTTAAGATTTCCCACTTACTAAAAAAGTGAGGAGGTGATTTTCTCGGACAGAGTAGTCCTTAACATAGATGACATTAACAGAGAAAGATTTAGAATATTGGTTTTTGCCTTACAGTTAATGTCAAGCTCATATCATGACTATTAATTAAAATTGTTGACATTGATGCTTTTTACATCATTTCTCCTATATTTCAGATTGCCCACTTACTAAATAACTCTAGACCTTTTAGTAAGTGGGAAACTTAAACGTAGGAGAAATCATGTAGCCAAAAAACAACAATTTAAACAATTTTTAATTAATGCTCATACTAGGAGCTTGAAATTGACTGTAAGATGAAAAACAGTATTCCAAATCTTTTCTCTTTACTGTCATCTATGAGCATAGGACTAACTGTCGTAGAAAAATCAATCTTAGACCTTTTAGTATGGAAATCTTAAACATAATAGAAATGATGTAGCCAAAAGTAACAATTTTAACCATTTTTAGTATTACCATCACATTGAGCTTGGAGGATTAACTGTGAGACAAAATCACAGTATTTGAAAATGTTTAATTACCGTCATCACCGAGCTGAGGACTAACACTTCAAGAAAAATCAGAACTCTAGACCTTTTAGTAAGGGAAATTAAAAAATAGGAGAAAAATTTAGCCAAAATCCAACAATTTTAGCGATTTTAATTAATGGTCATGACATGAACTTGAAATTAACTGTAAGATGAAACACGTATTCCAAATTTTTCTCTTTACTATCATCTATGAGCTGGGACTAATTGTATAGAAAAATCAGACCTCAGACCTTTTTTAGTAAGGGAAATTTTAAACAGAGAAATAATGTAGCCAAAAACTAAGAATTTTACCCATTCTAATCAATGGTCATGACATGAGTTTGAAATTAACTGTAAGATGGAAAACAGTATTGCAAATCTTCTTTTACTGTCATCTATGAGCTGAGGACTACCTGTCTCAGAAAATTCAGGACCTCTAGACCTTTTTAGTAAGTGGGAATCTAAATACATGAGAAATTATGTAGCTAAAAGCAACAATTTCAAACAATTTTAATTAATGGTCGCGACATAAGCTTGAGATTAACTGGAAGACAAACAATATTCAAAATCTTTCTGTTTTACCGGCATCCGTAGGCTGAGGATAAATCTCCTAGAACTTTCTAGACGCACATCAGTGAAATCTTACAGATAGGAGAAATAATTGACCAAAAAACTAACAATTTCAACAATTTTAATTAATGGTTATGATAGACTTAAAACTAACTCTAAGATGAAAAACAGTAGTCCAAATCTTTCTCTTTTACTGTCATCTTTGAGTTGAGGACTAACTGTACTAGAAAAATTAGAACTCTAGACCTTTTTAGTCAGGAGGAAATCTTAAACATAAGACAAATGATGTAGCCAAAAAGCAACAATTTTATCCATTTTAATTAATGGTCATGATATGACCTTGAGATTACCTGTAAGACAAAAAGCAATATTCCAAATCATTCTCTTTTACTGCGATCTATGAGCTGACGACTACCTGTACTAGACGAAATCAGACCTCTAGACCTTTTTAGTAAGTGGGAAATTTTAAACATATGAGAAGTAATGTAGCCAAAAAACAACAATTTTAACCATTTTAATTAATGGTTATGACATGAGCTTGAGATTAACTGTAAGGCAAAAAACATCATCTGTCAGCTGAGGACTAACTGTCCTTGAAAAATCAGATTTCTAGAGCTTTTTAGTAAGTAGGAAATTTAAAAATAGG
>JAXRKP010003485.1:0-10550 GCA_037039925.1 Doris montereyensis | reverse complement strand
GTCAGCCAACCGAGGACCGTCTGTGTACGCCTTAGTGGCTTCTCTTCGGGACGGCTCGATCCTTTCGAGTGCCAACGTCTTTGTCAGCAAGGGATTCAACCTGTTGTGTGCTGACTTGTTCTTCAGCTGTCCCTCGACCAATCACTAACCTGAAGGACCAGCCATGCCCTTAGCAGCATTTTTACTGTAGGGTTGAATTACGCATTGCATCGAGGTGGTAGGTGTCATTATTTGCTCCTCTCCTATGAGATTCCCGCACTTACACGTGTAAAACATCCTTTATGTCAACTAAATCATGTATGTACTGTAAACATTATAATATTACCCTTAGTTGAAAATATATTACGTTCTATTGCTAGACTGTAAGCATATATCGAATGTAAATATCCTACATCTCAACTGTAAAATCAGTTAACAAAATCTTTCAATAAGTTTTTCTTGCTGTTAGATATCTGTTCCCTTAAGTCTCATCAATTATTTTTGATACTCTCTCAACTTTAGGACGTGTTCATAAATATGGATTAACTAGCAAAACCGGACGTCAGGCATTATGCTCTAATATCTAATCATAAACCCCAAGCATTTCTGGCCAAGGACCATTCATATAATATAATGTTATACAAACCTGTCTTCAATAACTCGGCACACTTCGTGTTTCCAAAGGTTGATCATTGTCCTCTCTGAGTTGCACTCATCCCCTTGAATGTACAGCATTCCTTGCCAAATACGCGACAGGTCACGTAGATTAAAGATGTAGTGGAATTTGGCTGGTGTCGGCAGCATTTTTATCTTGAGTAAAATGATGTAAATTTATTTGTTAAGCCAACGGAAAATGAAAGCTTAGTGCCATTAAGGAATCACAAGACAAGCGAGGCACAATTGCGAGCCATACTAGAAGAACGTTTCTTTACGTTTGCCAGACTGCGTGAGTCTTGACAATATTCTATTGACATCGATGACGCATGTCACCTGCGCTTGTTTTGATACCAACAATTGAAATCAAAATATTGTCAAGACGCATTTCAATTATTGCACGCACAAAAATGTTGTTGGGCGTCTACCATGGCCCTTACCCAGTAAGGTCAGTATCAAACACTAGAGTGTGTAAAACGATTGAGTGAAAGAAAATGCTAATTATTATCATTGCTTTTTGAAGATTGTAAATAACGAAGTACACAAATTAAACATTAAAATCTGCGTTCCTATGTATACCATGCTAACAAGATAAAGAGATAAAAAGCACCGTTTATCATTGTATTGTTTGTTTTCTTTGATAAATTTCATTCTTTCATATTCTGTTATAGGCAAATGACAATGCTAGTGATGAAATACGTCAAATTTGTCATGTTAAAACAAAGCGTTTATTCCCCTATTTCCAAGTTGTCCAAACTTCTACTCTTGCACCTTGCTCATAACATAAACATAGAACTGCTGTTATCTAAGAAATAACAACACATTGTAACACACTAAACAAAAAGTGGACAAATAAAATTGTGATTTTAACATTAGGATTTAAAGGTCAACCTTTATCTTCTGCCACAATGACCGCGTGGTAGAAACAAGCTGCTTGGCCAGGGCCACCAACTTTTCGTCAAATCGGTTGCTACAGAAGTAGCCTTCTCCAATGACACCTAGCAGAAGACAATACACTTTGGTGTTAACCAAACTGACCAAAGTAAGATAGTCACAATATATATATATATATATATATATATATATATATATATATATATATATATATATATATATATATATATATATATATATATATATATATATATATATATATATATATATATATATATATATATATATATATATATATATATATATATATACACACATATCTCGATAACCTGAGAAGTTACTGTGATATATTATTTGTGGACTTTTCGTCAGCATTTAATACCATCAACCACACTTGTTAATTTTTAAAAGATATCAGATCTAAATGTCAATGGGTTCATTACTTTTTGGTTGCTAGAATTTCAAACCGGACAAACGCAGTATGTTTACGTGCGTGAAAAGATTTAAAAAATAAATTTTACTAAGACTCGGGCTTCCCAAGGTTGTGTTCTTTTCACTTTACTTTTCGCTATTTACACCAACACCTACAGAAGTACCAACCAAATGTGTTGACGATACGACAGTACATGGCCTTATATTAGACAACCACGAGTCACCTTATAGAAATAACATTTCCGAGTTTGTCTCATGGTGTGAGGGAAATTTACTTGAATTAAATGTAGGTAAAACGTTAACAACTCTTTTCTATAGAGCAGTGGCCCCAGGAAGCTGTAAGCCGGTTACGTAACAGAAGCCTGGGGTTTAATTTCCCTGGCCGTAGGGAATCTCAATAAATACATTGCACCGATGTCGTGTAATTACTATATCAATTTTGGGATGATTCCCTGGCATCTCCATCCTATATAAGAAGACTGTATTTTAGCTTACACTCTCTCAATCGTATAAAACAAGCAACCTATCATAGTTAAATTACGTTTCCTTCAAGGCAGCTACTGTTCGTAGAACTGGTGCTTACCCCAGTTTCTATAGCGTGCAACGGGACAGGTGATGGTATAGCCCTCATAGAAACGTCCCTAGACTGTCACAGGTTTAAATCTGTTACTTGTATCCGTTTCCCCTGGGTCGAGTAGGGACATGCATACCAGATCTTCCAAAGGTACAAAACATGAGATCTACCATTGCTGGTATTTAAACCCAGACCTCATAGTGTAACTCTGGTAGTTTAATAAATAGGCCACCGACGCCATATTCAAGTATTTGTAGATGCTAGTGACACTCTGTACCAACATGTCAATAAGTTTGGCTAATCTAACAATCTGAATAACTATATTACGTTTAAGAACAAACAAAAAATCTTGTCAATGAAACTGTTGGCTGGTAAAGTACAGTTAGAAATGCAAATTGGCACTTGAGTCGTTCTGGAATGTCATTGCGACCTCCTCCAGGATGTATCCTTGGCCGCCATGAAGGCAATGTCAACTATACTGAGGAAGTCGCCAGGCTTGTCCAGACTGTACATGCCTTTCATTTCCATCATTTGCCTTGTTATTTCGTTTTGTCACCTGAGGAATATTGTTACTGATATCAATGAAGTCAGGTAAAAAAAATGGCAGTTATATTTAGGCCAAAACTAACATCTTTCAGAACAGTCTTTTCTGCTTGTTCAGACGAGATCATGTGAAGAAAATTGACCAATAGAAACTGAAAAGATGGATAGAAATGACATGGGTTAAGTAGCAAGACACGTCTTCCTTACACTCTTAAAGTAAAAATAAACAACTGAAAAGATGGATAGAGGACATGGGTTAAGTAACCAAGACACGTCTTCCATTACACTCTTGAAGTAAAAACAAACAACATTGTAGAACAGTGGAAACAAGAGAAAGAGATGGAAGCGCCTACAGAGGTTGGCCAGAGACAAAGGTGCAAAAATTTTGTCTTCCCGATGTACACTCTTCGAAGAAGGTAGTGAGTAAGTGCGTTAATAAGTACAGAAGATGGATAGAAAGATGCGTAAATAAGATATAAAATAAATAAGTACGTACGTCTTAAAACATTTAGTGCATCTTGAGACATCAAAATAAACAATTGTAGAACAGTGGAAACGAAGAGGAAATGGTTTTTGACATTCCTCACAGATGTTGGCCAGATGATCAAAGGTCAAATTTTGTGGCGCTGCCCGATGTTTAGTGATCGAAAATTGGTAGTGAAACGTCCATAATAATTTTCAATAATAGGTAAGTTCCCTTGTGTCAAGTACAATAGCTGAAAACACAGTAAGTACGTACGTACGTAAGTAAAAATCATTTAGTGATTTGAAACATCAAAAAAATTCAAAAAATTCTTCCATTACCAATAATTTGTTTTGACAGTTCTCATAAACTCCCGAAAATATAATGCCCTGCGTCCTTCAAATTTTTCTGCTGTTCAATTTTGGAAATCCACACATTTCAGAAAGTGAGAGAAAACGTCCGCTAAGCTTATTTTCAACAATATCAGTTCCCCTTGCTTCAAGTACAATAGCTGAAAACACATGTTGATGTCATAAGGTTTAAGGGTAAAATCGATTTTGTTCAAATCATAAAAAAGAAATTAAAAAGCATATAATAATAATAATAATTTGTTTTTGACAATTTGTCCCGAAAAATCCCGAAAAATATTCAATGCCCTGCGTCCTTTATGTTTTCTGCTGTTCGATGGCAGGAAATCACATTTCATGATAATAATAATTAATAATAGCAAGTCGCACATATTCAAGTTCTTATCAGGAGAAGATGCAGTTAAATTTTGTTTTTAAAAAAGAAGTTAAAAGCAAATAAGTACAAATTTAATTTTGTATTGACTGAAACCTGATCACCCCAATCGTTAATTATGGGCATGTTGATGTCATCAATGAAAACAGTCATCGATTTGCCTCCAGAGGCCCCGTAAGTCGTACATGCGTTTCTCTACAAACTTTCTGCTGTGCGCTGAAAAGGTTTGAAAATTATAAACGCTTAAGATTTTGTTTTCATGGTCTGAAATTCAGTTAACTTATTAATTCCTTATTTGTATTATGTCACTAATTGTCATATTTCGCCTTATTAATTCAACGAACAAGTCATAGTTTCACATGTCTCTATGGTGGCAATTACAGTTTGCTTGCTGAACACATGACATTTAAAGATACTCATTAAAATATCATATTAAGTAATTCTAGTCGAAATCATAATCAGGGTGAAATTAATGAAGCCCACTTTGGCCTGCAAATGAGTTATATGTTTCTAAACAAAAACCCTGCAAATCACTGTGATATTCAATAAAAAACAACTCTGCGAATTAGTTTGATACTTGATAAAAGACTGCAAATCATGTTTAATCTTTTTTGAAAACAAACTTGCAAATCAGTTGGATATTTAAACAAAACAACAATTGCAAACCCGTGGGATATTTTGACAGATCCCTGCAAATAAGCATTTGATATTTTGACAGATCCCTGCAAATAAGCATTTGATATTTTGACAGATCCCTGCAAATAAGCATTTGATATTTTGACAGATCCCTGCAATTTGATATTTTGACAGATCCCTGCAAATAAGCATTTGATATTTTGACAGATCCCTGCAAATAAGCATTTGATATTTTGCAAAAACCTACAAATGTGTTTGATATTTTCACAACACTTGCATATCAGTGTGATATTGTTAAAGAGCTTGCAACCGTTGACTCACTAATTTCTTATATACAAAAGAGTTATAATAGATGCAATGATAGCTTGGAATGAAGGCATGCAGAGTTTTAAAAAGTCGGATAGACTATCGATGTTCATCCCTAACCACGACGACTAGGTCTACGCTCTGAAAATCAATTTACAATATATCGTTTTTAGATGCAATTTCTCATTTTGTATGATGTGTTTAAGTATCTATATAAAAAAAAATGTATTTAAGTAGATTGGTAAAATGCGTCTTCAAAAGTGTGACATGACAATTCTACCTGGAACATGCCAGGAGTGGTGGCAGAGGAAAAGTTGAAGCTTTTACTGAGCCGTTCTTCTGGATTTGCCTTTGACATGGCGGCTTTGATCATGACGGTCTTGGCAGTACCTTGTTCTCCTATCAGCAAGATGCCCTGCAATGTACAGTTGTCTGACACTTAAATAAACTCAAAACATCAACTGAAGGCTCTGCAGACATTGAAATGTACTATTTGTTCCATCCAAACATCAATACTATTGTACCAAACCTTTAATTGAAAGTTTTCTTTTCATGATAAGAGAATGTCTGGTTTCCATGTGTATATTCTTAGGTTTATTCTTTTTTCTTTTTTTTTGAGGGGGGGGGGGGGAGGGGTTTAATTGTCTATGTCCCTATGGAGGTTCAACAAAATCTATTTCGTGTTTTAGATAAGCGTCCTTAAAATGCGTCTTGGTGTGTGTGTGTGTGTGTGTGTGTACGTTTACATACAACAATGCTTACCTTGTTTTGCTTCGCTATTGTTTCAATCAGAAAGTCCGTTCGGACGTTGTCGACATTAGGGACAAGAATGGAGGAAAATGTGGGAACAGAGTCAGGCGGGTAGATGTATTCGTCCACATGATTACGCCAGTGTTCCCAATGACCTGAGGAAAGATGAGCCAAGTGTTTTGATGTTCTTTCATCCACTGATTCATCGTCACACTTTTTGTTCCATGATACATCTTAAATTCTTTCACCCCATGATACATCTTCACTTCTTTCATCCCATGATACACATTCACTTCTTTCATCCCATGATACACATTCACTTCTTTCATCCAATGATACACATTCACTTCTTTCATCCAATGATACATCTTCACTTCTTTCATCCAATGATACACATTCACTTCTTTCATACAATGATACATCTTCACTTCTTTCATCCAATGATACATCTTCACTTCTTTCACCCCATGATACATCTTCACTTCTCCCATCCCATGATACAGTTTCAGTATTTTTATTTCATAATACTTCTATAATACAGCTTCATCCTTTCCATCCAATGATACAGCTTCACACGTTTTACCTCATGATGCCATTTAATGTCTTTCATTTCATGATGCAACTGTTTATTCCATCCCATGTCACAGCTTCACTTCTTTCACCCAATGATACAGCTTCACTTCTCCCATCCCATGATACAGCGTCACGTCTTTCATCCCATGATACAGCGTCACTTCTTTCATCCCATGATACAGCGTCACTTCTTTCATCCCATGATACACATTCACTTCTTTCATCCCATGACACACATTCACTTCTTTTATCCCATGACACACATTCACTTCTTTCATCCTATGACACACATTCACTTCTTTCATCCTATGACACACATTCACTTCTTTCATCCTATGACACACATTCACTTCTTTTATCCTATGACACACATTCACTTCTTTTATCCTATGACACACATTCACTTCTTTCATCCTATGACACACATTCACTTCTTTTATCCTATGACACACATTCACTTCTTTCATCCTATGACACACATTCACTTCTTTTATCCTATGACACACATTCACTTCTTTCATCCTATGACACACATTCACTTCTTTCATCCCATGACACATATTCACTTCTTTCATCCTATGACACACATTCACTTCTTTTATCCTATGACACACATTCACTTCTTTTATCCTATGACACACATTCACTTCTTTTATCCTATGACACACATTCACTTCTTTCATCCTATGACACACATTCACTTCTTTTATCCCATGACACACATTCACTTATTTTATCCCATAACACACATTCACTTATTTTATCCCATAACACACATTCACTTCTTTTATCCCATGATACAGCGTCACTTCTTTCATCCCATGATACAGCGTCACTTCTTTCATCCCATAACACACATTCACTTCTTTTATCCCATAACACACATTTACTTCTTTCATCCCATAACACACATTCACTTCTTTCATCCCATGACACACATTCACTTCTTTCATCCCATGACACACATTTACTTCTTTTATCCCATAACACACATTCACTTCTTTTATCCCATAACACACATTTACTTCTTTCATCCCATAACACACATTCACTTCTTTCATCCCATGACACACATTCACTTCTTTCATCCCATGACACACATTCACTTCTTTCATCCCATGACACACATTCACTTCTTTCATCCCATGACACACATTTACTTCTTTCATCCCATGACACACATTCACTTCTTTCATCCCATGACACACATTTACTTCTTTCATCCCATGACACACATTCACTTCTTTCATCCCATAACACACATTCACTTCTTTCATCCTATGACACACATTCACTTCTTTCATCCTATGACACACATTCACTTCTTTCATCCTATGACACACATTCACTTCTTTTATCTCATGACACACATTCACTTCTTTCATCCTATGACACACATTCACTTCTTTTATCTCATGACACACATTCACTTCTTTTATCTCATGACACACATTCACTTCTTTTATCTCATGACACACATTCACTTCTTTCATCCCATAACACACATTTACTTCTTTCATCCCATAACACACATTCACTTCTTTCATCCTATGACACACATTCACTTCTTTTATCCTATGACACACATTCACTTCTTTTATCTCATGACACACATTCACGTCTTTTATCCTATGACACACATTCACTTCTTTCATCCCATGACACACATTCACTTCTTTTATCTCATGACACACATTCACTTCTTTTATCCTATAACACACATTCACTTCTTTTATCCTATGACACACATTCACTTCTTTTATCCTATAACACACATTCACTTCTTTTATCCTATAACACACATTCACTTCTTTTATCCTATAACACACATTCACTTCTTTTATCCTATAACACACATTCACTTCTTTTATCCTATAACACACATTCACTTCTTTTATCCTATAACACACATTCACTTCTTTTATCCCATGACACACATTCACTTCTTTTATCTCATGACACACATTCACGTCTTTTATCCTATGACACACATTCACTTCTTTTATCCTATGACACACATTCACTTCTTTTATCTCATGACACACATTCACTTCTTTTATCTCATGACACACATTCACTTCTTTTATCTCATGACACACATTCACTTCTTTTATCCTATGACACACATTCACGTCTTTTATCCCATGACACACATTCACTTCTTTTATCCTATAACACACATTCACGTCTTTTATCCCATGACACACATTCACTTCTTTTATCCTATGACACACATTCACGTCTTTTATCCCATGACACACATTCACTTCTTTTATCTCATGACACACATTCACTTCTTTTATCTCATGACACACATTCACTTCTTTTATCTCATGACACACATTCACTTCTTTTATCCTATGACACACATTCACTTCTTTTATCCTATGACACACATTCACTTCTTTTATCTCATGACACACATTCACGTCTTTTATCCCATGACACACATTCACTTCTTTTATCCTATGACACACATTCACTTCTTTCATCCCATGACACACATTCACTTCTTTTATCCTATGACACACATTCACTTCTTTTATCCTATGACACACATTCACTTCTTTTATCCTATGACACACATTTACTTCTTTCATCCCATGACACACATTCACTTCTTTTATTCTATGACACACATTCACTTCTTTTATCCTATGACACACATTCACTTCTTTCATCCCATGACACACATTGATTTCTTTTATCCTATGACACACATTCACTTCTTTTATCCTATGACACACATTCACTTCTTTTATCCTATGACACACATTCACATCTTTTATCCCATGACACACATTGACTTCTTTTATCCCATGACACACATTGATTTCTTTTATCCCATGACACACATTGACTTCTTTTATCCCATGACACACATTGACTTCTTTTATCCCATGACACACATTGATTTCTTTTATCCTATGACACATATTCACTTCTTTTATCCCATGACACACATTGATTTCTTTTATCCTATGACACACATTCACTTCTTTTATCCCATGACACACATTGATTTCTTTCAACCCATGACACACATTGACTTCTTTCATCCCATGACACACATTGATTTCTTTCATCCCATGACACACATTCACTTGTTTTATCCCATGACACACATTGACTTCTTTTATCCCATGACACACATTGATTTCTTTTATCCTATGACACACATTCACTTCTTTTATCCCATGACACACATTGATTTCTTTTATCCTATGACACACATTCACTTCTTTTATCCCATGACACACATTGATTTCTTTCAACCCATGACACACATTGACTTCTTTCATCCCATGACACACATTGATTTCTTTCATCCCATGACACACATTCACTTGTTTTATCCCATGACACACATTCACTTCTTTCAACCCATGATACAGCTTCACTTCTTTCAACCCATGATACAGCTTCACTTCTTTCAACCCATGATACATCTTCACTTCTTTCAACCCATGATACAGCTTCACTTCTTTCAACCCATGATACAGCTTCACTTTTTTCAACCCATGATACAGCTTCACTTCTTTCAACCCATGATACAGCTTCACTTCTTTCAACCCATGATACATCTTCACTTCTTTCAACCCATGATACAGCTGCACTTCTTTCAACCCATGATACAGTTTCACTTCTTTCAACCCATGATACATCTTCACTTCTTTCAACCCATGATACAGCTTCACTTCTTTCAACCCATGATACAGCTTCACTTCTTTCAACCCATGATACATCTTCACTTCTTTCAACCCATGATACAGCTTCACTTCTTTCGTCCCATGATACGCCTTCACTTATTTCATCTCATGATACATTTTCTTTGTACCTCGATGCAACTTAACGTCTTTTATCTCATGACGCTACTACTTCTTTCATCCCATGATACAGCTTCCCTTTTTTCATCCCATGATACAGCTTCCCTTTTTTCATCCCATGATACAGCTTCCCTTTTTTCATCCCATGATACAGCTTCCCTTTTTTCATCCCATGATA
>JAXRKP010003484.1:0-10551 GCA_037039925.1 Doris montereyensis | reverse complement strand
ACAGAAGATCTGCGATAAGGAAATAAACCAACTAAAAAGGTATCTAGATCTAACTAATTTAAAGTATGGATATCTGATAAATATAAATTATAGGAATTATGAAATTAAGATAATTAAAAATTAACTATAAGAAATGAGTGATCTAAAACAATGCAGAAAATGTTTAGATACCAAACCATTAACTGATTATTATAAACATACAATAGGTTTAAAAAAAAACGAGTGCATAAAGTGTTATAAGTTAAAACAATTTATTTCAGATAAACTTAATTATAAAAAGAAAATATTATACAGTTGGTGTAAGCAAGGAATAAAATTTATAAATATTAAACACTTCGAAAGTGTATACGATTACTATATTAACTTAGATAAGTGTAATCTGTGTAGTAAGCATTTTAAAGACACAAGAGATAGGCAATTAGAACATATACACTTAAATATAAATAATAATATTAGAGGAGTAGTATGTCGTAAGTGTAATGGTGAATTAATGAAAATTGATAGAAAGAGAGATAGATTATTTTTAGAACTTCATAGACACTTTATTTATTTGAGTTAAATAAAATTAAAAAAAAAACTTACACATCAACCCCCTTAAACTCTACTTCATCCATCTTATCTACTTTACCTTTATCAATCATATTACTTCTTTCTAAATATTTAAGTTCGCTTTTTTTAAATTACTGAATATCTCTTTGGTAGAAATACTTTTACTTCATCATCTATAGTAACTTGAATTGATTTACCAAATTTGGTATCGATAATCTCAGTCTTTTCAATGGTGTATTCCCTATCTATTTCTAAATCACTTAGTTTAAAAATGATCTAATGTTATTGATTCTCTCAAAGAACTTAGTTGTCATTTTATTAAAATAGATTTTTAGTTAGTTGTCATTGGTCATATCAATTATATTCTCAAAATCAGAATGATCAAAATCATTATCATCTAAAGCTTTTGATATTTTAATATTTATATTTTTCCTATTATTTTTAAGAGTTACTAATTTCTTCTCTTCATTACTGTTTTTAATTTTAGTAGCAATATTTAATCCGTTAAAAAAAAATAGATATAGCAGGAAGTATTGTTACCTCAGGTTGATGTTTTAGAATAGCAGATAGAGAAGAAGTTATTAGATTTATTAGTAATAATATACTTTCTAAGTATTCAATAAAGTCTATAATTTTTTTGGATTTAATAATATCCTTTTTAATATGATCCCTAACTTCTTTAACTTCTGCTTTTCTAAAACCTTCTATATCAGCCAATGTGCTAATTTTCCTATCCATTTTAGAGTACATAAGTTTTAGATATGTAATATGCATTATTATTATCTCGGATGTTAACTGCCTCCCAATTATCTGAATGTTTATATGCAAATCTAGGTTTAATTTGTCTAGAATCTTTTGAATAGTTATCTCTAAAATACCTATTTCCGTTCTAAGGTTAGTATTCATTATTCCATTAAAATATCCTGATAGATAAGAGATACCATCTCTAATAGGAATTATTCCTCTATTATATCCATTATAAAAACATATTCTATTAAGAAAACATTATATATAGATCGATCTATTGAATCTCAAGTAAATGTATCAACACTTTTTAATTTACCATTATAAACTCTTAATACTCTATCATTAATTAATCCTTTAAGAAAATTTGATTCACTTACTATTTAATTAGTAACATAAATTTCATTTGCTGCATCAAAACCTTCAGTAGGATCATCTAAATTAATTATTTTATAATCCATCATAGTTAAATCTCCACGCATAGCTAATTTACCAGCTATAAAACTTCTAAAATTATCATTAGATATTTTTAAAGCTTGTGTAGCTTGTTGATCTGTATATAATTTAGTTGAGGCATCAGCGTTTTCAGTAGGTGTAGGGAGATTAGTAATTTTATTATTATCCATATTTACTTCACCTTTAGCTAATCCATTCTTAATATAATCTGTATTTTCGCTTCCTTTAGAAATAGTAATATTATATCTACCAAATATATCCATTTTTTAAAGTATAATTTTAATCCGTTTATTTTTATATTTACCATTATGTTTTTTCTTAGTTAGTCAATAGTTAAAACCTCATAATCTTCATTCCATACTTTATTATATAGTTTTCTAAATTGTTATAACCATATGACCCCATGCATGGTCTGATGTATAAATGTTAAACTCCTTTTATCTTGTGGAAATAAAATAATCAAATTAACATTCTCTCCAATAGTTTGTTTAGGTAATTAAAAAATAATTTTGGGATATATAAAAATAATCGATATTAGAATGTCTACCTCTAGTGTAATAATTCTCACACACTTTTTGTTTTTTCACCTATGACATCATCAAACATAATTAAGTTCTTATTATATCAATCTATTTCTCTTGGATCTGAAATATCTTCTTCATTATAAAAAAATTAACTTTTATCTCTGGATTATAAATTCCGTTAAATTTTAAATGATTTATGGCTTTATCTAATTTAATTTATTTTGTACTTGAAATAATCTATGAACTACATCCTTTGAAAACTTCTAATTTCTTAAGTAGTCATACTCCTCTTGAAATAATGATTTACCATAAACCGTTAAATTATCATAATCTAACAAATTATTTTTGAATAAATTCATTAATAAGTTAGTCTTCCCACATCCAGATTTACCAACAATTGTTCCTCTTGTACTATTAGGTAATTCCATATGATTATTTCTAGTTACTTTTTTATTACTAGACAAGTTTTCAATTTCTAGAGACATTTATTTATAATTTTATATGATAATATTAAACCTTTTACTCTGTTGATTCAAGTGTCATACTAACACCTGAAATTAAAGTACCATAAGCAATTACTGATTCCCCTGAGATTTATTAAATTTAGCTTTTTTACTTAAATATCAATATTGGATATATTAGTTCTATCTTCATGTTTAGATACATCAATAACAAAGATTGGAAATAGAGTTTTAAAGTTGAGCATTGTAATATTACTAGCTTCATCACTATCATAGAATTTTCTCTTAAAATCATATGTTGTTTAAAGAATTTTGAATACTTATTTTCATGAAAATCAATGGTTAGATCTTGACTTGGATATCTCCTTGTATTTAATTCTACATAAATATTTTCTAGTTCTAAGCTACTAAAATTTGCTTTATATGTAGTTCTGATTCCTTCTGAAATCCTATTACAAGATATCTAGGTTTCCCTGTAGTATTTTGAAAACTCCGATCTAATCTACTTGACCCTTCAATTAAAGTGTAAGTTTGTGTGAATCTACCTCTAAATAATGCATCTAACATGTTTTTACCTTCAATTCATTTATATCATTTATTTTCTTCTAGAGATGGTTTGATGATTGGCATAAATAATGATACTCTATCTAATGCAAATTTAAAATCTGTTTTAGTTGTTCCATCTTTAACTTGAAGGTAGTCATCATTGATTATTCTCCTTAATCTTAATCCCTGTTTTACTCCATACATAATTTTATTATAATCATCCATAAATCCAAATTTGTGTTTTAATGATACATTGAATGAAAACTTTTAAAAGTTACTTTTTAGTGTCATTGAATCATTTTGATTATCCTCGTCATAATCTCTATCAGGTAACCAACACATACTTCATCCTTCTGTGGCAGACTGAGCAGGTGAATATTTTAACATACCCAATATTGTACCAGTTTGACCTGGATTATTAATATTTTCCACTTCCTGTTCATTAATAAGATAAGTTATATTACTAAATATATACATCATAGCATTATTAATTAGAGCTACAGCATTCTTATCATCATCTGTGAAATCATCTGTGTTTTTAGCTAGTTCTCTTTCAAAATATAAATAAGCTTCAGATGGTAAAGTAACTAGATCTTGTTGTTGAATTACAATATTAATATTACCTGGTCTATTTAAACTATTATTACTATCAACAGGGAAGAATTCGAAATACTCATATTCCTTAATACTATCATCTTCAAATAAATTGGTTTCATTAATATCAAAGATTGTTTTTGTATTTACGTCAGCCATTTTTTAAGAGATAAATTTAATAGATGTACCTTTAAATATATTTTTAATTGGTTTTTTTATTTGGGGTTACTTTTGAATTAATATTTTTTTCGACTTCCTTTGTTACTGTTGGGATTTTATTCGATCCTATTGAATTAACTATTTTTTCTGCCCCTTTACTTGCTGCTGCTTTTACTGCTGCTGTTGCTGCTGTTTCAGCTAGCTTTTAACTTGTCTCTGAGAATATTGCTGCCATTATTGAGTCGATAAGACCCTTGCCTTTTTTCTTATAAACTTTGCCTTTTTCTACATACATTTTTATAAGATTAATTTTTCAGTTAAAGTTTTTAATTTTATTTTAGCTATTTTTTGTGTCTCATATAAATATTTCAGGATGTTTATTACACCATTATTCCCAGCTTGGTTTGAAGCAGCTAGTAATTTTAATCTCTTTCGTAGATAATTTGTATCACCTATTAATCCTTCCCCTGTATATTCCTCAATTATTGGTTCGGTATTAGTTTCGGCATTTTCTATTCTCTTATATATTTATTTATAATCATTACTATTATATCCACCACTTCGTATTCCCCCATCACAAAAGTTTAAAGTATTAGCTAATTCATAATATATCATTTTCTCCTTATAAGTTAGATCATCATAATTAACTGCTTTTCTAGATATTAATATGTAGAGATTCTCACTCATTGGATAAGCCCTATTATTAAATACAATATTTTCTCGTAAATATTTTATGGGTTGATTTTTTAAATAAGTCTGATCACCTATCTATAGAATGAATTTTTACTATCCCGCTTATCATCTCTAGGCATATCAACCATGAGGTTCAACAGAGGCAAGCTGTTGGCATAACGACCACGAGGTTCAACAGAGGCAAGCTGTTGGCATAACGACCACGAGGTTCAACAGAGGCAAGCTGTTGGCATAACGACCACGAGGTTCAACAGAGGCAAGCTGTTGGCATAACGACCACGAGGTTCAACAGAGGCAAGCTGTTGGCATATCAACCACGAGGTTCAACAGAGGCAATCTGTTGGCATATCAACCATGAGGTTCAACAGAGGCAAGCTGTTGGCATATCAGCCACGAGGTTCAACAGAGGCAAGCTGTTGGCATATCAACCATGAAGTTCAACAGAGGCAAGCTGTTGGCATATCAACCACGAGGTTCAACAGAGGCAAGCTGTTGGCATATCAACCACGATGTTCAACAGAGGCAAGCTGTTGGCATATCAACCATGAGGTTAAACAGAGGCAATCTGTTGGCATATCAACCATGAGGTTAAACAGAGGCAAGCTGTTGGCATATCAACCACGAGGTTCAACAGAGGCAAGCTGTTGGCATATCAACCACGAGGTTCAACAGAGGCAAGCTGTTGGCATATCAACCACGAGGTTCAACAGAGGCAAGCTGTTGGCATATCAACCACGAGGTTCAACAGAGGCAAGCTGTTGGCATATCAACCATGAGGTTCAACAGAGGCAAGCTGTTGGCATATCAACCACGAGGTTGAACAGAGGCAAGCTGTTGGCATATCAACCATGAGGTTAAACAGAGGCAAGCTGTTGGCATATCAACCATGAGGTTAAACAGAGGCAAGCTGTTGGCATATCAACCACGAGGTTCAACAGAGGCAAGCTGTTGGCATATCAACCATGAGGTTAAACAGAGGCAAGCTGTTGGCATATCAACCACGAGGTTCAACAGAGGCAAGCTGTTGGCATATCAACCATGAGGTTAAACAGAGGCAAGCTGTTGGCATATCAACCACGAGGTTCAACAGAGGCAAGCTGTTGGCATATCAACCACGAGGTTAAACAGAGGCAAGCTGTTGGCATATCAACCACGAGGTTCAACAGAGGCAAACTGTTGGCATATCAACCATGATGTTCAACAGAGGCAAGCTGTTGGCATATCAACCACGAGGTTCAACAGAGGCAAACTGTTGGCATATCAACCACGAGGTTAAACAGAGGCAAGCTGTTGGCATATCAACCACGAGGTTCAAGCCCCGACGGCGGTTGAAAAAGAAATTTCAGGTATCATAAAATCGCCGTCCCCTACCCCCCCCACCCGCCCTCCCTTTGTCAAGGTAGGTGGATCGACCTCTAGTTTCATCGGAGGCTGACGATAAAAAGGAGGTCCCCTGTGCAGCTCACAACACTCTATGCACTTGGTTGCTTACAGGGCAGTCCGGGCAAAATTATAAATCCTATCAAAACCCCCCGAGATTGCCTTAGTTGTGGATGTGGGTAAAATCAAATCAAAAACAAATCAACACTGACTATGAGCACTATGTCTGTTTTGCTCACTAACTATGAGTACTGTGTCTGTTTTGCTCACTAACTATGAGCACTATGTCTGTTTTGCTCACTAACTATGAGTACTGTGTCTGTTTTGCTCACTAACTATGAGCACTATGTCTGTTTTGCTCACTAACTATGAGCACTATGTCTGTTTTGCTCACTAACTATGAGTACTGTGTCTGTTTTGCTCACTAACTATGAGTACTCTGTCTGTTTTGCTCACTAACTATGAGTACCGTGTCTGTTTTGCTCACTAACTATGAGTACTATGTCTTTTTTGCTCACTAACTATGAATACTATGTCTGTTTTGCTCACTAACTATGAGTACTATGTCTGTTTTGCTCACTAACTATGAGTACTATGTCTGTTTTGTTCACTAACTATGAGTACTATGTCTGTTTTGCTCACTAACTATGAGTACTATGTCTGTTGTGCTCACTAACTATGAGTACTATGTCTGTTTTGCTGACTACCCGTGAGTACTATGTCTGTTTTGCTGACTACCTGTGAGTACTATGTCTGTTTTGCTGACTACCTGTGAGTACTATGTCTGTTTTGCTCACTAACTATGAGTACTATGTCTGTTTTGCTGACTACCTGTGAGTACTATGTCTGTTTTGCTCACTAACTATGAGTACTGTGTCTGTTTTGCTGACTACCTGTGAGTACTATGTCTGTTTTGCTGACTACCTGTGAGTACTATGTCTGTTTTGCTGACTACCTGTGAGTACTATGTCTGTTTTGCTGACTACCTGTGAGTACTATGTCTGTTTTGCTGACTACCTGTGAGTACTGTCTGTTTTGCTGACTACCTGTGAGTGCTATGTCTGTTTTGCTGACTACCTGTGAGTACTATGTCTGTTTTGCTGACTACATGTGAGTACTATGTCTGTTTTGCTGACTACCTGTGAGTACTATGTCTGTTTTGCTGACTACCTGTGAGTACTATGTCTGTTTTGCTGACTACCTGTGAGTACTCTGTCTGTTTTGCTGACTACCTGTGAGTACTATGTCTGTTTTGCTGACTACCTGTGAGTACTATGTCTGTTTTGCTGACTACCTGTGAGTACTATGTCTGTTTTGCTGACTACCTGTGAGTACTATGTCTGTTTTGCTCACTAACTATGAGTACTGTGTCTGTTTTGCTCACTACCTGTGAGTACTATGTCTGTTTTGCTGACTACCTGTGAGTACTCTGTCTGTTTTGCTGACTACCTGTGAGTACTATGTCTGTTTTGCTGACTACCTGTGAGTACTATGTCTGTTTTGCTGACTACCTGTGAGTACTCTGTCTGTTTTGCTGACTACCTGTGAGTATTATGTCTGTTTTGCTGACTACCTGTGAGTACTATGTCTGTTTTGCTGACTACCTGTGAGTACTATGTCTGTTTTGCTGACTACCTGTGAGTACTCTGTCTGTTTTGCTGACTACCTGTGAGTACTATGTCTGTTTTGCTCACTAACCATGAGTACTGTGTCTGTTTTGCTCACTAACTATGAGTAGTATGTCTGTTTTGCTCACTAACTATGAGTACTGTGTCTGTTTTGCTCACTGACTATGAGTACTATGTCTGTTTTGCTTACTAACTATGAGTACTGTGCCTGTTTTGCTCACTAACTATGAGTACTATGTCTGTTTTACTCACTAACTATGAGTACTATGTCTGTTTTGCTCACTAACTATGAGTACTGTGTCTGTTTTGCTCACTAACTATGAGTACTATGTCTGTTTTGCTGACTACCTGTGAGTACTATGTCTGTTTTGCTGACTACCTGTGAGTACTATGTCTGTTTTGCTGACTACCTGTGAGTACTATGTCTGTTTTGCTGACTACCTGTGAGTACTATGTCTGTTTTGCTGGTTACCTGTGAGTACTATGTCTGTTTTGCTGACTACCTGTGAGTACTATGTTTGTTTTGCTGACTACCTGTGAGTACTATGTCTGTTTTGCTGACTACCTGTGAGTACTATGTCTGTTTTGCTGATTACCTGTGAGTACTGTCTGTTTTGCTGACTACCTGTGAGTACTATGTCTGTTTTGCTGACTACCTGTGAGTACTATGTCTGTTTTGCTGACTACATGTGAGTACTCTGTCTGTTTTGCTGACTACCTGTGAGTACTATGTCTGTTTTGCTGACTACCTGTGAGTACTATGTCTGTTTTGCTGACTACCTGTGAGTACTCTGTCTGTTTTGCTGACTACCTGTGAGTACTATGTCTGTTTTGCTGACTACCTGTGAGTACTATGTCTGTTTTGCTCACTAACTATGAGTACTATGTCTGTTTTGCTCACTAACTATGAGTACTATGTCTGTTTTGCTCACTAACTATGAGTACTGTGTCTGTTTTGCTGACTACCTGTGAGTACTCTGTCTGTTTTGCTGACTACCTGTGAGTACTATGTCTGTTTTGCTGACTACCTGTGAGTACTATGTCTGTTTTGCTGACTACCTGTGAGTACTATGTCTGTTTTGCTGACTACCTGTGAGTACTATGTCTGTTTTGCTGACTACCTGTGAGTATTATGTCTGTTTTGCTGACTACCTGTGAGTACTATGTCTGTTTTGCTGACTACCTGTGAGTACTCTGTCTGTTTTGCTGACTACCTGTGAGTACTATATCTGTTTTGCTGACTACCTGTGAGTACTATGTCTGTTTTGCTGACTACCTGTGAGTACTATGTCTGTTTTGCTGATTACCTGTGAGTACTATGTCTGTTTTGCTGACTACCTGTGAGTACTATGTCTGTTTTGCTGACTACCTGTGAGTACTCTGTCTGTTTTGCTGACTACCTGTGAGTACTATGTCTGTTTTGCTGACTACCTGTGAGTACTATGTCTGTTTTGCTGACTACCTGTGAGTATTGTGTCTGTTTTGCTGACTACCTGTGAGTACTATGTCTGTTTTGTTGACCGGTCCGTGGCATATTGAACACAAAATATCGCCGGTACGCCACATCAGAGAGTTCCAGAGACACTGGCGTAGTGTATCATATTAGAGACGTAGTGTATCATATTAGAGACGTAGTGTATCATATTAGAGACGTAGTGTATCATATTAGAGACGTAGTGTATCATATTAGAGACGTAGTGTATCATATTCGAGACGTAGTGTATCATATTAGAGACGTAGTGTATCATATTAGAGACGTAGTGTATCATATTAGAGACGTAGTGTATCATATTAGAGACGTAGTGTATCATATTTGAGAAGTAGTGTATCATATTAGAGACGTAGTGTATCATATTAGAGACGTAGTGTATCATATTAGAGAAGTAGTGTATCATATTAGAGACGTAGTGTATCATATTAGAGACGTAGTGTATCATATTAGAGACGTAGTGTATTATATTCGAGGCGAAGGCCATTGCGTTACCTGCCGACAAATCTTTCAAACAACACCCTGAAGCCAGGCATCTGCGTGAGCTTTATACCTGTCTTTCACTCGAACACATTTTTAAAATCTAAAAAGTTTTGCTAGAAAGATGTTTTTGTTGCTTGTCTCAACTTACATTTATTGATTTTGAAAGCACTTTCTCAACATGGAAAATCAACAAGCCAAAGAACAGATCACTTCTCACAGACTCAAACCTTGACTCGGGGTTAAGGGTCAGCACACGCATCTTGTCACCAACATGTGATAAATACCTAAATGAATGTGGGCAGGCTGCATAAGTGTCATTCACTTTGCTCACGTTACATTTTAACTGAACTGAATTGAATTAAGTTGAATTAAATTGAATTGAATGCATTTTATTTCCCACGAAGGGAAATTTATATGGAGTGAGCACACACAATGTAGAATATATTAATATAAACTATATACAAATACGATGAAACATTTAATTGTACAGTAAGAGTAATTACTTAACTTTAACACAATACAATAATAATAATAATAATAATAATAATAATAATAATAATAATAATAATAATAATAATAATATTACACAATCATTATGGATCGAAATAACATGAAGGTGATAACAACGATAAACGGCATATTGGTTAGTTAACTTTAACATAATGGTATAACAATATTTATAACACAATCATTATGGATCCAAATAAACCTGACGGTGACAACGATTCACGTCATAGTGGTAATCATGATTGTCTTGACGGTGACAACGATTCACGTCATAGTGGTAATCATGATTGTCTTGACGGTGACAACGATTCACGTCATAGTGATAATCATGATTGTCT
>JAXRKP010003483.1:0-10592 GCA_037039925.1 Doris montereyensis | reverse complement strand
ACCCATGGCGATGTCATTAATGTCAAATGAAATGTCGATACGATAGATTGGAATCTTACCATCTTACCCATGGCGATGTCATTGATGCCAAATGAATTATCGATACGATAGATTGGAATCTTACCATCTTACCCATGGCGATGTCATTGATGCCAAATGAATTATCGATACGATACGTTAACTTGCAACAATGACGTTATTTTTGTGTGGCTACTGTTATTGTTTTTACTGTTACAATGTCACTTGCTACTGTTACAATGTCATTTGTTACTGTTACAATGTCACTTGTTACTGTTATAATGTCACTTGTTACTGTTACAATGTCACATGTTACTGTTACAATGTCACTTGTTACTGCTACAATGTCACTTGTTACTGTTACAATGTCACTTGTTACTGCTACAATATCACTTGTTACTGTTACAATGTCACTTGTTACTGCTACAATGTCACTTGTTACTGTTACAATGTCACTTGTTACTGCTACAGTGTCACTTGTTACTGTTACAATGTCACTTGTTACTGCTACAATGTCACTTGTTACTGTTACAATGTCACTTGTTACTGCTACAATGTCACTTGTTACTGTTACAATGTCGCTTGTTACTGTTACAATGTCACTTGTTACTGTTACAATGTCACTTGTCACTGTTACAATGTCACTTGTTGCTGTTACAATGTCATTTATTACTGTTACAATGTCACTTGTCACTGTTACAATGTCACTTGTCACTGTTACAATGTCACTTGTTACTGTTACAATGTCGCTTGTTACTGTTACAATGTCACTTGTTGCTGTTACAATGTCATTTATTACTGTTACAATGTCACTTGGCACTGTTACAATGTCACTTGTTACTGTTACAATGTCACTTGTTACTGTTACAATGTCACTTGCTACTGTTACAATGTCACTTGTTACTGTTACAATGTCACTTGTTACTGTTACAATGTCACTTGCTACTGTTACAATGCCATTTGTTGCTGTTATAATGTCACTTGTTACTGTTACAATGTCGCTTGTTACTGTTACAATGTCACTTGTTACTGTTACAATGTCGCTTGTCACTGTTACAATGTCACTTGTCACTGTTACAATGTCACTTGTTACTATTACAATGTCACTTGTTACTGCTACAATGACGTTTATTACTGTTACAATCTCACTTGTCACTGTTACAATGTCACTTGTCACTGTTACAATGTCACTTGTCACCGTTACAATGTCATTTGTCACTGTTACAATGTCACTTGTCACTGTTACAATGTCACTTGGCACTGTTACAATGTTACTTGTTACTGTTACAATGTTACTTGTCACTGTTACAATGTCACTTGTCACTGTTACAATGTCAGTTGTTACTATTACAATGTCACTTGTTACTGCTACAATGACGTTTATTACTGTTACAATCTCATTTGTCACTGTTACAATCTCATTTGTCACTGTTACAATGTCACTTGTCACTGTTACAATGTCACTTGTCACTGTTACAATGTCACTTGTCACCGTTACAATGTCACTTGTTACTGGTACTGGTACATTTTAATACAGGTACTGTGATGTACCTACATTGTATTTGTTACAACGGATCTACAGGATGTGTTGCTATGGTTACAGTATAGATATATGTATTGTTAATGTTTCAATATATATATTGATGTGGTGACAATGTGTATTGCTATGGTTATAACTACTAATGTATTTCTGCTGTTACAATGTGTCTCTCTTAGTAGAGTCTTTGACTGATTTTACTTTGAGTTATTGGTCATATTCTATCGTCATCATTGCTTGGTTGGCAATAATGATACCGTATTATGATGTAAACATTGCTTGGTTAACATCAGTAAGAAATACTTTTGTAGAATATAATTGCTTGGTTGATATTAGTAATAATAATATTTTTTATGATATATACTTGCTTGGTTTACACCAGTAACACATTTTTTTATGATATAAAATTGATTGGTTGACGACATCAGTAATTTATTTTTTATGATATGAAATTGCTTGGTTCACATCAGTAATACTTGTGATGTAAAATTGCTTGGTTTAAATCGGTAAAGCACATAGAAATTGTGCCAAGTTATATTTTATTTACATGAATCATGTAAAAAGTTGAGTGAAATATAATAATAATATACATTTCCTGATTCATTATATTGTTGGGTTGTTTTTTTGTTTTGTACTGACCTCTTCCACCGTAAGTGGTGATCTCTAGTTTTTCCCACTTACTTTTATTCCATGGTTATTGTTGTGTATTTATGCAGTTCATAATCTCCCCGTTTTCACTTCGGGAATCTACTCTCAACTTGCAGAATTGGCGGGCCCACAGAGCCGGAGCTTATCCCGGTTTCTATAGCGTGAAGCGAAACAGGTGATAACAATCACTTCCTGAACAGGACGCCAGTCTGACGCAGGTTATTACTCCCAAGCGAGTGCTCGTACTCATTTGCACCTGGTGTGAGGGGGGGGGAATGCATGTTAAGTGTCTTTCCCAAGGAACACAGCGTCGGATCTAGCTTTGCTAGGATTCGAACCCGAGACCCAGTTCGGCAGGCTAACCACTTGGCTACCGACGCCACCAGAATTGGCAGGAGCTGTACACAATTTTCTTTAAGGTATAACTATAAACGTCATTAGTGCCGTTTCCAGGGTCATCGAAAGGTATAAGGCTTGACTGACATTCCAATTCCTTTAGGGCGCCGAAAGGTGTAAGGCCTGACTGGCATTCCAATTCCTTTAGGGCGCCGAAAGGTGTAAGGTCTGACTGGCATTCCAATTCCTTTAGGGCGCTGAAAGGTAAGGTCTGACTGGTATCCCAATTCCTTTAGGGCGCCGAAAGGTGTAAGGCCTGACTGGCATTCCAATTCCTTCAGAGCGCCGAAGGGTGTAAGGTCTGACTGGTATTCCAATTTCCTTAGGGCGCCGAAAGGTGTAAGGCCTGACTGGTATTCCAATCTTTTTAGGGCATCGAAAGGTGTAAGGTCTGACTGGTATTCCAATCTCTTTTGGGCATTGAAAGGTGTAAGGTCTGACTGGCATTCCAATTTCTTTTGGGCATTGAAAGGTGTAAGGTCTGACTGGTATTCCAATTTCTTTTGGGCATCGAAAGATGTAAGGCCTAACTGGCATTCCAATTCCTTTAGGGCGCTGAAAGGTGTAAGGTCTGACTGGTATTCCAATTCCTTTAGAGAGCCGAAAGGTGCCTGACTGGTATTCCAATTCCTTAAGGGCATCGAAAGGTGTAAGGCCTGACTGGCATTACAGTTTCTTTTTAAGGCATCGAAAGGTGTAAGACCTGACTGGCATTACAATCTCTTTAGGGCATCGAAAGGTGTAAGACCTGACTGGCATTACAATCTCTTTAGGGCATCGAAAGGTGTAAGGCCTGACTGGCATTCCAATTCTCTTAGGGCATCGAAAGGTGTAAGGCCTGAGTGGCATTCCAATTCCTTCAGGGCGCCGAAAGGTGTAAGACCTGACTTGTATTCCAATCTTTTTAGGGCATCGAAAGATGTAAGATCTGACTAGCATTCCAATTCCTTCAGGGCGCCGAAAGGTGTAAGGCCTGACTGGCATTCCAATTCCTTCAGGAGCCGAAAAGTGTATGGCCTGACTTGCATTCCAATTCCTTCAGGGCGCCGAAAGGTGTAAGACCTGACTGGTATTCCAATTCCTTTAGAGCGCCGAAAGCTGGCATTCTAATTCCTTTAGGGCATCGAAAGGCGTAAGGCCTGACTGGCATTCCAATTCCTTCAGGGCGCCGAAAGGTGTAAAGCCTGACTGGCATTCCAATTTCTTTAGGGCGCCGAAAGGTGTAAGACCTGACTGGCATTCCAATTCCTTCAGGGCGCTGAAAGGTGTAAAGCCTGACTGGCATTCCAATTCCTTCAGGGCGCCGAAAGGTGTAAGGCCTGACTGGCATTCCGATTCCTTCAGGGCGCCGAAAGATGTTAGGCCTGACTGGCATTCCAATTCCTTTAGAGAAAGGAAAACAGTCTGACTTTCATTAGGCTTACGGTCGATGCAACAAGAGTTATCTCCTATGTTGACCAAGTGAGCAAATTCAAATAGGGTTGGAGGGGGGGGGGGGAGGGGTTGCCCACGGAAAAACAAGCGAAATGGCTGAAGTGGAGCTCGAACCAAGTACCTCTGGATGGCAGTGCAGTGGGGTTTTTTTTAAACCACTCGGCCATTGCATCCCTTTAACAAGGCTATACATGGCCAACTGTTTCGTTCTATTAGATCAGCCTACACTTAACTCAAGAACAACCAGGCCAGGCTGTCAAACACACATGGTTCAATCTTCAAACATTGATTATTGCCACCCTTACTCATTTGACCCTTGTAGTACAGTAAGGCTGTGAAATGGACTGCCAACAAAACTAAAACTCAGCAATAATAGTACTGAAGAGTTCAATTTAACGACAGAATTAAAAACATCACTTTAAAATCGAAATTGGATTGAAACAGTTTAGGTAGCAATAAAACAATATGCACAGCGACAGTAATAATACTCAGGAATTGAGTTGATCGATTATTATGAAGAAGAAGAAGAAGAAGGGAGATGAGGGTCTCTAGCCACTAAATTACATCATATTCAGACAGAGTGGGCATCACACATTTCCCTCTCACTAGTCGATATCATATCCAGACAGAATGGCATCACACATTCCTTTCTCACAAGTCGATGTCATATTCAGACAGAGTGGCATCAATACATTCCCTCACTAGTCGATATCATATTCAGACAGAATGGCATCAATACATTACCCTCTCAATAAGTCGATGTCATATTCCAGACAGAGGGCATCAATATTATTCCTCACTAGTCGATGTCATATTCAGACAGAATGGCATCAATACATTCCCTCTCACTAGTCGATGTCATATTCAGACAGAGTGGCATCAATACATACCTCTCACTAAAGGTCAGATGTCATATTCAGACAGAATGGCATCAATACATTACCCTCTCACTAGTCGATGTCATATTCAGACAGAGTGGCATCAGTACATTACCCTCTCACTAGTCGATGTCATATTCATACAGAATGGCCTCAATACATTGCCCTCTCATTAGTCGATGTCATATTCATACAGAATGGCATCAATACATTACCATCTCACTAGTGGATGTCATATTCATACAGAATGGCCTCAATACATTCCCCCACTAGTCGATATCATATTCAGACAGAATGGCATCAATACATTCCCCTCACTAGTCGATATCATATTCAGACAGAATGGCATCAATACATTCCCTCTCACTAGTCGATATCATATTCAGACAGAGTGGCATCAATACATTTCCCTCACTAGTCGATATCATATTCAGACAGAGGACATCACTATCTCTCTCACTACTCGACATCATTGTTATCATTACATTCCCTCTCACTAGTCCGATGTCATATTCAGACAGAATATATCAATACATTCCCCTCTCACTAGTCGATATCATATTCAGACAGAATGGCATCAATACATTCCTCTCACTAGTCAGATGTCATATTCATACAGAATGGCCTCAATACATTGCCCTCTCACTAGTCGATGTTATATTCATACAGAATGGCACCAATACATTCCCCTCACTAGTCGATATCATATTCAGACAGAATGGCATCAATACATTCCCCTCTGACTAGTCGATGTCATATTCAGACCGAGTGACATCAGAACATTTCCCTCTCACTAGTCGATGTCATATTCATACAGAATGGCATCAATACATTCCCCTCTCAAAAGTCGATATCATATTCAGACAGAATGGCATCAATACATTACCCTCTCACTATTCGATGTCATATTCAGACAGAGTGACATCAATACATTCCCCTCACTAGTCGATGTCATATTCAGACAGAGTGACATCAATACATTCCCCTCACTAGTCGATGTCATATTCAGACAGAATGGCATCAATACATTCCCCTCTCACTAGTCGATGTCATATTCATACAGAATGGCATCAATAAATTCCCCTCTCACTAGTCGATGTCATATTCAGACAGAGTGACATCAGAACATTCCCCTCTCACTAGTAGATATCATATTCATACAGAGTGACATCAATATATTCCCCTCTCACTAGTTGATATCATATTCAAACAGAGTGGCAGCAATACATTCCCCTCTCACTAGTCGATGTCATATTCAGACAGAGTGACATCAGAACATTCCCCTCTCACTAGTAGATATCATATTCAGACAGAGTGACATCAATACATTCCCCTCTGACTAGTAGATATCATATTCAGATAGAGTGGCATCAATACATTTCCCTCTCATTAGTCGATGTCATATTCAGACAGTGGCATCAATACATTCCACTCTCATTAGTCGATGTCATGTTCATACAGAATGGCATCAATACATTGCCCTCTCACTAGTCGATGTCATATTCATACAGAATGGCATCAATACATTCCCCTCTCACTAGTCGATGTCATATTCATACAGAATGGCATCAATACATTCCCCTCTCACTAGTAGATGTCATATTCAGACAGAGTGGCATCAATACATTCCCCTCTCACTAGTAGATATCGTATTCATACAGAGTGGCATCAATACATTCCCCTCACTAGTAGATGTCATATTCAGACAGAGTGGCATCAATACATTCCCCTCTCACTAGTCGATGTCATATTCATACAGAATGGCATCAATACATTCCCTTCTCACTAGTAGATATCATATTCAGACAGAGTGACATCAATACATTCGCCTCACTAGTAGATATCATATTCAGACAGAGTGACATCAATACATTCGCCTCACTAGTAGATGTCATATTCATACAGAGTGACATCAATACATTCGCCTCACTAGTAGATGTCATATTCAGACAGAGTGACATCAATACATTCGCCTCACTAGTCGATGTCATATTCAGACAGAGTGACATCAATACATTCGCCTCACTAGTAGATGTCATATTCAGACAGAGTGACATCAATACATTCGCCTCACTAGTAGATATCATATTCAGACAGAGTGACATCAATACATTCCCCTCACTAGTAGATGTCATATTCAGACAGAGTGACATCAATACATTCGCCTCTCACTAGTCGATGTCATATTCATACAGAGTGACATCAATACATTCCCCTCTCACTAGTCGCTGTCATATTCATACAGAGTCACATGAATACATTCCCCTCTCACTAGTAGATGTCATATTCAGACATGGTGGCATCAATAGATTGCCCTCTCACTAGTCGATGTCATATTCAGACAGAATGGCATCAATACATTGCCCTCTCACTAGTCGATGTCATATTCAGACAGAATGGCATCAATAAATTCCCCTCTCACTAGTAGATATCATATTCAGACAGAATGGCATCAATACATTCCCCTCTCACTAGTCGATGTCATATTCAGACAGAGTGGCATCAATATATTCCCCTCTCACTAGTAGCTATCATATTCAGACAGAGTGGCATCAATATATTCCCCTCTCACTAGTAGATATCATATTCATACAGAGTGACATCAGAACATTCCCCTCTCACTAGTTGATGTCATATTCAGACAGAGTGGCATCAATACATTCCCCTCTCACTAGTCGATATCATATTCATACAGAGTGACATCAGAACATTCCCCTCTCACTAGTAGATATCATATTCATACAGAATGGCATCAATAAATTCCCCTCTCACTAGTCGATGTCATATTCAGACAGAGTGACATCAGAACATTCCCCTCTCACTAGTCGATGTCATATTCATACAGAGTGACATGAATACATTCGCCTCTCACTAGTCGATGTCCTATTCAGACAGAGTGACATCAATATATTCCCCTCTCACTAGTCGATGTCATATTCAGACAGAGTGACATCAATACATTCCCCTCTCACTAGTCGATGTCATATTGATACAGAGTGACATGAATACATTCGCCTCTCACTAGTTTATGTCATATTCAGACAGAGTGGCATCAATACATTCCCCTCTCACTAGTCGATGTCATATTCAGACAGAGTGACATCAATACATTCCCCTCTCACTAGTCGATGTCATATTCAGACAGAATGGCATCAATACATTCAGACAGAGGACATCAATATTCTCAATAGTAGATGTCATATTCAGACAGAGGACATCAATACATTCGCCTCTCACTAGTCGATGTCATATTCATACAGAGTGACATCAATTACATTGCCCTCTTCACTAGTCGATATCATATTCAGACAGAATGACATGAATACATTCCCCTCTCACTAGTAGATGTTATATTCAGCACATGAATGGCATCAATACATTGTCTTCAGTCGATGTTATATTCAGACAGAATGGCATCAATACATTGCTCTCTCACTAGTCGATGTCATATTCATACAGAATGGCATCAATAAATTTCTCTCACTAGTCGATGTCATATATTCAGACAGAGTGACATCAATACATTCCCTCTCACTAGTAGATATCATATTCAGACAGAGGACATCAATATATTCTCTCTCACTAGTCGATATCATATTCAGACAGAGTGACATCACATTCTCCTCTCACTAGTCGATGTCATATTCAGACAGAGTGACATCAGAACATTCCTCCTCACTAGTCGATGTGATAAACAGACAGAATGGCATCAATAGATATCATATTCAGACAGAGTGACTCACTAGTCGATGTCATATTCAGACAGAGTGACATCAGAACATTCCCCTCTCACTAGTCGATATCATATTCAGACAGAAGTGGCATCAATACATGTCCTCTCATTAGTCGATGTCATATTCAGACAGTGGCATCAATACATTCCACTCTCATTAGTCGATGTCATGTCTGTACAGAATGGCATCAATACATTGCCCTCTCTACTAGTCGAGTGTCATATTCATACAGAATGGCATCAATACATTGCCCTCTCACTAGTCGATGTCATATTCATACAGAATGGCATCAATACATTCCCTTCTACTAGTCGATATCATATTCAGACAGAGTGGCATCAATACATTCCTCTCTCACAAGTCGATGTCATATTCAGACAGAGTGAAAACAATATATCTCTCTCACTAGTCGATATCATATTCAGACAGAATGGTACTCAATACATTCCCCTCTCACTAGTAGATATCATATTCAGACAGAGTGACATCAATACATTCCCCTCTCACTAGTCGATGTCATATTCAGACAGAGTGGCATCAATACATTCCCATCTCACTAGTCGATATCATATTCATACAGAGTGACATCAGAACATTCCCCTCTCACTAGTAGATATCATATTCATACAGAATGGCATCAATAAATTCCCCTCTCACTAGTCGATGTCATATTCAGACAGAGTGACATCAGAACATTCCCCTCTCACTAGTCGATGTCATATTCAGACAGAGTGACATGAATACATTCGCCTCTCACTAGTCGATGTCCTATTCAGACAGAGTGACATCAATATATTCCCCTCTCACTAGTCGATGTCATATTCAGACAGAGTGACATCAATACATTCCCCTCTCACTAGTCGATGTCATATTCATACAGAGTGACATGAATACATTCGCCTCTCACTAGTTTATGTCATATTCAGACAGAGTGGCATCAATACATTCCCCTCTCACTAGTCGATGTCATATTCAGACAGAGTGACATCAATACATTCCCCTCTCACTAGTCGATGTCATATTCAGACAGAATGGCATCAATACATTCCCCTCTCACTAGTCGATGTCATATTCAGACAGAGTGACATCAATACATTCCCCTCTCACTAGTCGATGTTACATTCAGACATAATGGCATCAATACATTCCCCTCTCACTAGTCGATATCATATTCAGACAGAATGGCATCAATACATTCCCCTCTCACTAGTCGATGTTATATTCAGACAGAATGGCATCAATACATTTCCCTCTCACTAGTCGATGTTATATTCAGACAGAATGGCATCAATACATTTCCCTCTCACTAGTCGATGTCATATTCAGACAGAATGGCATCAATACATTTCCCTCTCACTAGTCGATGTTATATTCAGACATAATGGCATCAATACATTCCCCTCTCACTAGTCGATGTCATATTCAGACAGAGTGACATCAATACATTCCCCTCTCACTGGTCGATATCATATTCAGACAGAGTGACATCAATACATTCCCCTCTCACTAGTCGATGTCATATTCAGACAGAGTGACATCAGAACATTCCCCTCTCACTAGTCGATGTGATATTCAGACAGAATGGCATCAATACATTCCCCTCTCACTAGTCGATGTCATATTCAGACAGAGTGACATCAGAACATTCCCCTCTCACTAGTCGATATCATATTCAGACAGAATGGCATCAATACATTCCCTCTCACTAGTCGATGTCATATTCATACAGAGTGACATGAATACATTCGCCTCTCACTAGTCGATGTCCTATTCAGACAGAATGGCATCAATACATTTCCCTCTCACTAGTCGATGTCATATTCAGACAGAATGGCATCAATACATTGCCCTCTCACTAGTCGATGTCATATTCAGACAGAATGGCATCAATACATCTCCCTCTCACTAGTCGATGTCATATTCATACAGAATGGCATCAGAACATTC
>JAXRKP010003482.1:0-10620 GCA_037039925.1 Doris montereyensis | reverse complement strand
AACATTAGCATTAGCAGTAGTAGTAACATTAGCAGTAGCAGTAGTAGTAACATTAGCAGTAGCAGTAGTAGTAACATTAGCATTAGCAGTAGTAGTAACATTAGCAGTAGCAGTAGTAGTAACATTAGCAGTAGCAGTAATGGTAACATTAGCAGTAGCAGTAGTAGTAACATTAGCATTAGCAGTAGTAGTAAAATTAGCAATAGCAGTAGTAGTAACATTAACAGTAGCAGTAGCAGTAGGAGTAACATTAGCAGTAGTAGTAACATTAGCATTAGCAGTAGTAGTAACATTAGCATTAGCAGTAACATTAGCAGTAGCAGTAGTAGTAGTAGTAACATTAGCAGTAGTAATAGTAGTAGTAGTAGTAGTAGTAGTAGTAGTAGTAGTAGTAGTAGTAGTAGTAGTAGTAGTAGTAGTAGTAGTAGTAACATTAGCATTAGCAGTAGTAGTAACATTAGCATTAGCAGTAGTAGTAACATTAGCAGTAGCAGTAGTAGTAACATTAGCAGTAGCAGTAGTAGTAACATTAGCAGTAGCAGTAGCAGTAGGAGTAACATTAGCAGTAGTAGTAACATTAGCATTAGCAGTAGTAGTAACATTAGCAGTAGCAGTAGTAGTAAAATTAGCATTAGCAGTAGTAGTAACATTAGCAGTAGCAGTAGTAGTAACATTAGCAGTAGCAGTAGTAGTAAAATTAGCATTAGCAGTAGTAGTAACATTAGCAGTAGCAGTAGTAGTAAAATTAGCATTAGCAGTAGTAGTAACATTAGCAGTAGCAGTAGTAGTAAAATTAGCATTAGCAGTAGTAGTAACATTAGCAGTAGTAGTAACATTAGCATTAGCAGTAGTAGTAACATTAGCATTAGCAGTAGTAGTAACATTAGCAGTAGCTGTAGTAGTAACATTAGCATTAGCAGTAGTAGTAACATTAGCAGTAGCAGTAGTAGTAACTTTAGCAGTAGCAGTAGTAGTAACATTAGCATTAGCAGTAGTAGTAAAATTAGCATTAGCAGTAGTAGTAACATTAGCAGTAGCAGTAGTAGTAACATTAGCATTAGCAGTAGTAGTAAAATTAGCAGTAGCAGTAGCATTAGCAGTAGCAGTAGCAGTAACATTAGCAGTAGCAGTAGCAGCAGCAGTAACATTAGCAGTAGCAGTAGCAGTAGTAACATTAGCAGTAGCAGTAGTAGTAACATTAGCATTAGCAGTAGTAGTAACATTAGCAGTAGCAGTAGTAGTAACATTAGCAGTAGCAGTAATGGTAACATTAGCAGTAGCAGTAGTAGTAACATTAGCATTAGCAGTAGTAGTAAAATTAGCAGTAGCAGTAGTAGTAACATTAACAGTAGCAGTAGCAGTAGGAGTAACATTAGCAGTAGTAGTAACATTAGCATTAGCAGTAGTAGTAACATTAGCATTAGCAGTAGTAGTAACATTAGCAGTAGCAGTAGTAGTAACATTAGCAGTATCAGTAATGGTAACATTAGCAGTAGCAGTAATGGTAACATTAGCATTAGCAGTAGTAGTAACATTAGCATTAGTAGTAACATTAGCAGTAGTAGTAACATTAGCATTAGTAGTAACATTAGCATTAGTAGTAACATTAGCAGTAGTAGTAACATTAGCATTAGCAGTAGAAACATTAGCAGTAGCAGTAGTAGTAACATTAGCATTAGCAGTAGTAGTTCAAATACTCATTAATGACAGGCGACGACAAACAAAGTTATGAAATCAAGAGTATGTGGTGTCACTACCTTTGACACAGCGCCATCTATGAGATAATGAATGAGGAGGCTCTTGGTGAAAGGGAAATAACTCAACTGTTCCATACACGACAAGCAAAGGCGAGTCATGCGTGCCCATCTTGGTTCTGTGGATTTGCGAAATTCAAAGTTTAAAAAAAACAAAAACATTTCACATGTGTATTGTATTGTTTTTCTTTTTCATTCATATTTAATTCATGTGATGACAAGGCAAACCACGTACAAAGGTTTACTTCCTTAAGACTTTATCTGTCAAATTCAACCCTAGTTAAACTTTCGTTTAAGTCCCTTTGTGTGCCAACTTCGACTATAGTCAAATTTTAAAGTGACTACTAACGGTGCCATATGTCTAATATCAGGGTAGGAGTCAGTCACCGAGAACCTTGCACGGCCCACTTGCGTTTAAGCAATTTGATTGGCGGCTTGTATTAGGGGGCCCAGACGTTGCGTAGGGCATAAGTTCCTTCAAGGCCGTTACGGCCCATATAGTCGGAATTTGACTCGGTTTCAATAGCGTGTAGCGGAACAGGTGACAATAATCACCTCTTGGTCAGAACGCAAGTCCGACGCGGTTTTTTTTTACTCCCAATCTAGCGCGCGTACCCATTTGCCCCTGGGCTGAGTGGGGGGGGGGGGGGTGGAATTCACGTTCAGTGTCTTTCCAGGAGAAGAGAACACAATGTCCAACCAAACTTTGCTAGGACATGATCCCGAGTCCGTCAGCCTAACCACTCGGCCACTTATTCCATATGGGATATAAATATATATATGTAATTGGACAAAATCGTAACATTTCAAATATTATATTATGACAACGTCTATGTAGGCGTAACACCTTTCTTGTCACTGGACCAGTGAAGGGAAGACATGAAGGAGAGAGCCACCGCCCCACACAGCTTGGTCAGTTGAGCTGTGCTCAGGTCCTTGGGAAAACCCACGACGCTCATCAGGCGCAGCACGCTGATACACACGTTGGGGTCATCGGACAGGGAAAACTCGCACATGGCCGCATGTCGTTGCCGCATGCTGTCTATGATCAAGCTGAAGAAGAGAGAGAAACAAACATCACAGAGAAAATGAAGAAAAAAGTGAGAAACGTGAAAATGAAAAAAAATAGTTGTAAAACATCATGTTTTAAAGACAAGACATGAATTCAAGCCGTAGAAATGAGACGGTGCCATGGAACCCTAAACGTTTCATACCAGGACAACATTTCAAAAGAAGAAGGCAGCAATCAAGACATTATTAGATCACATGAAGGCATAATCATTATTGTTGTTTTCATTTAGTAAAATTTACCCACATTTACAATTAAGGTGATCTTAGGGGTGTTGGTTGGATTTTTTATTTCATTTTGCCCGGACTGCTTTATAAACAACCAAGGGATCTTTAACGTCCATAAAATGTTGTTATCTGCCTCCTTTTTATTGTCCGTCTCCGATGGGACTAAGTGTTGATCCACCAACCTGGCCCAGGTGGTAAATTTTGCTTGAAAAAAATCCAGAAAATTTGTCGACCGTTGGCAGGTTCAAACCCACTTCCTTTTGGTTGAGAGGCGGACACCCTGCCTCTGGACTACCGAGTCACCTAATTGAAATGCTACTGACATACATCAGACCTGCCACCCATTCATGCCCCAAACATCAGGATATTTGTGGCAAAACAGATGGATCAGAAGAAAAAATAGGGATATAAGTACGGTGCAATAAAAAAAACCTTCAACTGATAAAAAGAAAGTACACCGTACTTGTTAAAAATCATTAATCTAGAATGTTAAAGCACTGTCGTTTTAGTTTGAAAGCCTCCAATACCAGACCTGCTAACCGTCTGGGGATCAAAGAGGTATCTATCTCAACTGTATGAAACCAAAGTTTTTAATTTTTTTATTTTACAACCTCAAGTGTTTTGAAACCATTCCCATCCCACCAAACCCACCGCCCCCCCCCCCCCACTAATATGCTGTGCTGTCGGGGTGAATTGAGAGGAAACAGCAAGACAGAAAAATAAGAGTAAGAGGAAAAGGACATAAGTAGACCCTACTGGGACCGCCAATTAACTGTCCACAATTTGGACATGCGTCTCAAAACAACAAGAGGCATGGGTGTTCATTAGGAAGAATACGGTGTTCATTAGGAAGAATACAGTAGAATATTATGAAAAGACATTTTTAAAATTTGCTCAGGTAATCATTCTTTGTCTTCTAAACTGAACTACACAAACACCCTTGCCAAGCGTCATTATTCACCTTCCTGATGCTAATTTCTTCTTGACTTTGGCGTCTTCAACGGACATTTTCTCCAGGTTCCTTAGAGCCTCTCTGGTACCAAGACATTGCTGAGAGGATTAGCGATGACGGATGCTAAGAAAGATGCTGGTGCGGATGATGATGATGATGATGATGTGGAAGATGAGGATGGATGTGCTGCTGATGTTGAAGACTCTGTAGCCGGATGAGTTTCTGACGAGGACGTTGGCGG
Organism: Doris montereyensis; assembly: GCA_037039925.1. Taxonomy (NCBI): domain Eukaryota; kingdom Metazoa; phylum Mollusca; class Gastropoda; order Nudibranchia; family Dorididae; genus Doris; species Doris montereyensis. Next base: position 6,377 of record JAXRKP010003482.1, on the reverse strand, counting down.
GTGAGGAGGAACTCAACTTGTTGAAGACGGGTTCAAAGTTGATTTGACAATGTTAGGAACCCAATTTCAAGGCCCTGGTTCAGCTGGTAAAATACTGAGAGCTGGAAAAGGAAAGGACAAAGAGATTGTGGAATCTGTCCCGATCGACGGTGAAAATGCAAACCTTATAAATCCAATCTGGGATGCTTTGAAAAAAATCAAAGAAAATGATGCTGCGCATTTTAATCTATTTTCACAGGCATGCATGGTGTGCAAGTGTCAAAAAAAGACTAGACCCAATAGGGATACCGATTGCTCACAATTATTATACAGGTTTCTATCGGTTCTTGTAAAATTCAGAATCCTAACCAGGTGAAGCATAGAGGCTTTTCTAATGTTAAAAAAACGAAAAGCAGGGTGTTACCAATTTTTAAATTTTAGACTTACACGGATTGCGACTACACCGTCGATATATAATTCTGTTGGTTATTCTTTGTTAGCCAAAGGCTGTTTCCAAGGCAGTAAGGGTAACCATATTTGGCATGCAGGTTCTAAATGATGCCAAGATCGTTTTAATTGGAAGGATTTTTCTACAAGAAACGATCGTTCAATTATTGGAAATTTCATTGTTTTCCCCTCTTTGAGTAGAATTTTCATTCACCTCAGCCACCATTATGAACAAGTTTTACGATAAAAAAGTTGGAATAGGTTCACGCCTACCTGAAGGACTCAGTATTGAATACCGAATTTGATCTAATAATCGTGACTTAGTGTCACCTGCAGCAACATGCTTGTTATGCAAATTAGTCTTGCATGTAGTATGGTTGCAAGTGATGAGGTTAAGATTAAGGGGAAAACGAAAGGGATTTAGGAAGCCAAAATATTCAAACGAAGAAGTATAATAAGGACTTAAAGATTGATTTAATGTTTAGCACTTACTCCAAGGGACAAATGTGACAGGACAGAGGGAAAGATGTAGGACCTACCAGTGACACTAATCTGACTACCTGAACTGTTACAAGTATGGGAAACTCGGGGTGGGTTTTTTGTAAACAGCTGTTACAAGTATGGGGAACTCTGGGTGGGTTTTTTGTAAACAACAGATGAAAAATATGCAAGGCAACCACAGTTTTACTGGCTGTGTATAAATAGAAAATATGAAAGGCTTTTCAAACTTCTGAAATGGCCATGGTTAAAAGAAATTGAACTAAGAAGGAAACATATGGCTATATTAAGTTAAATACAATAAACGCTGGGCTGGAGAGATTCCTGTTTGGGTGATTGAGCATAGAAAATGACGTGTGCCAACATGGATACCTGTTTGGAGTGTTTGAGCGTAGAAAATGACGTGTGCCAACATGGATACCTGTTTGGGTGTTTGAGCGTAGAAAATGACGTGTGCCAACATGGATACCTGTTTGGGTGTTTGAGCGTAGAAAATGACGTATGCCAACATGGATGCCGCTTTGTACTCCCCTGCCTGCAGCCCCGTGAAAGTCGCCAGTTTGAGCAGCCAAGGAGATCTGGGAAATACAGATTTCCAATTTCAATAAACAATCTCTTTAAACTAAATCAAAGGTGAGCTAAGAACTATAGTGTCCAAACTACACACACACTCTTTCTTAGGAAAAAAATGGCTCTGAAGTTCTCGGCTGCAAAGAGAATCTGATGTAAGGACAGAGAGAAAAGTGAATTTTGTGATAAACGCAACAGGACAACTACAGGGATTATTTCAATAGTGTGCCCAAGTCACAATTACATCAATTAGAGAAAAATGACGAAAACAACGGACTTGGGCACAGATGGCTATGGGAATTTTAAAGTTTCAAACGGTTAAAAATGTGATGTAATTTGCTCATATCACTTTTGTACTTTTGTGGAAGCATGATTTCCTTTTATTCTCTAGAATCAACTCTCTGTCTCGTTTTTCACGAAAGTGAACATAGACACACTATTGAAAAGACCTCTTCAACTGACGACTGTGAATCTGATATTGATAACTTCAAAATTGTCAAACGAGTAGTAAGGACAAAATATTTCTAAATAAAGATATCCCCTTGGGCCTGCACTTTATATTACAATCAAACAAATTGGCCATTATGGAATTTGGGGTGAGGGAGAAGGGACAAACAAAAAGTAAATTAGTCAAAATTTGTATTGACAACTTATCTCAGCTGTCATTGCACAAGGGGAATTTTTTTTTCAAAAATTGTGTGTATCAATTTATTAGTTACACCCACTGTCATGTAATGATCAAAATAAAATAAAAAAGTAACTGTCCAAATTTAGTGTTATCTAGTTACATCGGCTATCACAACATGAAAACAGAATGAAAGTAACTATGTTTGAATTTAGCTTTATCTAGTTACATTGGACTATCACAACATGAAAATAGAATGAAAGTAACTGTGTTTGAATTTAGTGTTATCTAGTTACATTGACTATTACAACAAAAACAGAATGAAAACAATTTAGCATTATCTAGAAAGTAATGAAAACAGAATGAAAGTAACCGTTTTGAATTTAGCGCATCTAGTTACATCGTCATTTGTCAAAATTTAAAGTAATTGAGCAATGTCGGCTGTCATGACATAATAAAAATAAATGAAAATTATAGTTGTCAAATTTCCTTGTTATGTAGATATGGGGAAGAATTAATTTGTGTGCCCATGTCCATTTCGAAAAAAGAGACAGAGAGATAATCCTAGGGAATGAAAGGAAATCGTGTTTCCTAAAGTGAAAATGATATATGATGAAAATATATCACGTTTACAACCGTTTAAACTTGGAATTTAATGCCAACAGTAACAAAGTTAATGGTTTTTGTAATTTTTCTCTAAATAACGTAATTGTGACTTAACACACTGTTGAAATGACCCTTTCCATTGCATTTCCAATACAATCATACGACACACAGTCTTTGAGGTGCAAAACATGGCTCCATAACCAAAAGGGCCAAATTAAGAACATGAAGAACAAGAAGAAGAAGAAAAAAAAAGAAGACTTATTTTTATCGCAGATCATTTCTCACACACATCTTTCACCTCTTATTACATCTCTCTCTCTTCTCTTCCTTCTATTTCCTCTCTTTGTACTTATTCCCCTCCTACTATGTAAAATCAAATTTATGTTTTTCCAAGCCCACTACAGCCATAGAGTCGAAGATATCAGCAGCTGTTCATCAATACTCTGCATGTGTTTTTGTAGCGACACACCAGGTGACTTTGTCTCACCTTTTGTCATCACAGGTCAGCAACGTGGAGGTCAAGAGGTCAGACTGCTCTGACAGCCCAAGGAGGAGTGGAATTTCCACCTGCGACCCGTCCTTCCTCCGTGATATGACCCCTCTCTGAAGCTCAAACAACAGAATGTGCTGTGATAGAAAAGTACAGTTTTGATTTGTAACATCTGACGGCATATAACTAGTAATAAGCATTCTATTCCATGCAATTAAATAATATTATAAAACTAAAGACTATTGTGCAATAAAAATACTCTCCATGAGTCTCCTACTGTCTTGCAGGCGGGTCTTGGTTGACCAAAGGCTAAGGGAGTTAACCATGACAGAAAATATCCTGCTGCCTTGCGGGTTGGTTTTGAACAATCAAAGGCTAAGGGAGTTAACCCTGACAGAAAATAACAAGGCTTGATAGGGGGAAACCCCACCATCTACCTAGAATACAGTGGGCTAATCCCCTGCTTATCCAAAACCAAACAGATTCAGAGAAATAAATATAATACAACTGGCTTGATCTTTCGAAGACGAACTTGGAAACGAATACAGACTGTGATTTTTGGAACATTGAATATTAGGGGAAAGAGTTAGAAGTAGATATTTTGGCCATTACAGAAACAAAGAAAAAAGGACAAGGAATAGAAAATGTACGACCAAATCATACTTTAATTTTCTCAGGAGTAGATGTCAAAGGTAGAGTTAGAACAGAAATAGGCCTCCTAATGCATAAAAGGCTTGAAAAGCTACTAGAAAGTTGGAAATTTATAAACCCAAGGCTATTAGAGGTAAATATTAAAACCAAAAAGAAGAGCAATTAAATTATTAATAGCTTTGGACCAAACGAAGACGCCCCTAAAGAAGAAAAGATATCTTCAAAAACGAATTACAAATAGCTGCTGAGAATCTTAAACCCAAACAGGAACTAATGGTTTTAGGAGATTTAAAACGCTAGAGTAGGGAACAATGTAGAAACGCCAGGAGGAATAATAGGTAAAGAAGGAGAGACAACAACTTCTCCAAATGGAGAGAGACTAATAGATTTTTGCTTAAAGAATAACATGAAAATAGCCAACACTCTTTTTCCTCATAAAGATATCCACAAATATACAAGAGCAAATGAAGACAGATGTGAAAAGTCAATCATAGACTGCATAATAGTTAACAGCTCCCTTTTTACAGTACTCTGATGCAAGAGTAAAACAGAGGAGCAGAAATATTTAGTGATCATCACCTAGATGATTGCCAAAATGAGATTACTGACTGAAGAAAAACAAACAGATGAAGGAAAGAAAAGGAAAGAAAGCTACTTAACTCAAAATAGAGGAACTAAATAAACCAATAGTAAAACAGATATACCAATGCAGGATAAAAAAGATTTTATCAGTGAAAGGCAGATGGATCTGAAGGATAGCACAATAGAAGAAAAGCGGCAAATGTATAAAGAAACACTCTTAGTTGTACTGAAGAGGTATGTGATAGGAAACAAATTAAAGGAGATAGGAAAAGAACAGCATGGTGGCATGGAATGCCAAGACTAAGATCAAAGAAAAGAAGGAGTCCTGGAAGAAATACTTGCAAACAAAGAGACCAGAGGATAGGATAGATTACGGGAGTAAAAGAACTATCGCCAAAGAGGAAGTGAGAAAAGCAAAACAGGAACAGTGGGAAGAGTTTGGACAAAGACTTCAAGAAAGCTATGAAGGAAATCCAAAAGCTGTTCTAGGGCGGGGCAATGAAAAGCACATGAAAGACCAAATCATGCCCAATACGACAAATTAAGAATGCCAAAGGAGAAATAATGAAAGAAGACAGCGAAATCATGGAAACATGGAGAAAGTATTTTCAACAATTACATAATCCCTCCAGAACATATGAAACAAGGAGAACAGATCAATTAGTAAGAGTAACAAGTAATCCAGAGGAGACAGCTGAAGATGTAGATATCTCAAAGGAAGAACTCCAAACAGCTATAAGAAAAGCGAAATAAGGAAAAGCCCTAGAGCAGATCAAGTTTATCCAGAAATGATTAAAAAAACCAAAGGAGAGAGGCAGACAAACTACTACATGCAATATGTCAACAAGCATGGAAGTCCAAACAGGTGCCAGACGACTGGAAAAACGGAACGGTAGTACCAATACATAAGAAAAGGAACAACTATGGAATGCTCAAACTATAGAGGATATCACTATTTAGCGTAAACAGACAAGTATATGCCATGATACTGAAATGAGGCTAAGGAAAAGAGTAGATGATCAGATTGTAGAACATCAGAGTGGATTTAGACCAGAAGAAGTGTACAAGGGCCACATATTTACAATTAGACAAATAATAGGAACATTCCTTGAGAGAAACATTGGATTTGCACCTGTGTTTTATTGACTTAGAAAAAGCATTTGAGAGTGTGAAGGACGAACTATAGCATTTCTTTAAAGAACACAATGTAAAGCAAAATTTAATGGAAGCCATTAAAAGTTTTACACAAAACCAACATGTTCAGTGATAATATCTGAAAATATCTGAAGAATTTGATGTCGATATATGAGTAAGACAGAGCTTGTACCAATCCCTTTGTTTATCACATTTATAAATTCAGTCAAAGGCATTCCCTTTCAAAAATGAAAAAATAATGTAGGTATGTGGAAGTTCAAACCAGTAAATATATCAATGATTTCATTTGCCGGTGATTTAGTTCTGTTTGAAAATCAGAAAGTGACCTTTCAGTCGAATATCAACTTGAGGAATAATGAATTAAATAAAAGAGGAATGAGAGTAAATGCAGAGAAAACCAAAAACAATGCTAGTAACTAAGGCAGTTAAGACATAAATCTTAAATTGGCGGGGAGAATTTAGAAATGTCTGTGCTACCTAGGAGTAATGATTAACTCAGAGGGAAAACTAAGAGAAAAAATAAGCCAGGAGAATCAAAAAGGCAAGTGTAATATATAACCATCTAGGAAAAGCATTTCAGGGCAAACAAGAATTGTCAACAAAAAACCAAAGCGGCAGTATACAACACAGTTTATTGCCCTGCTCTCCTCTACGGCAGTGAAACCTGGACCTCAGACAGTAGGGAATACAGTAGAGTACAGGCAGCCGAAATGAAATATCTAAGAAGAGTAGTAGAGAAAACTAAAAGAGACAAAATCAGAAACACAACAATAA
>JAXRKP010003481.1:2500-10650 GCA_037039925.1 Doris montereyensis | reverse complement strand
AACACTCCCCGCCCTTGGCCGGTACTTATAAGGCCAGCAAAACAAACAACAATTAATTATCAAATCTCATAGTCATAGAGCATAGCTACAACATTAAGGATGTATCTTACCCCCAAACAAAAAATCGAGACAAATAATAAGCAAAGCGTTAATAATACGACGACCTCCCCACATACATTAACCCTTTATGAAAATACATGGATAGAGAAAATCACGTGATTGCTCATTTATATAAATCAAAAGTTAAATGAGATTATAAATATAAAAATCAAGTTACATGTCATACATGTATGTGAATGCGACGTCAATATTGTATGAAACAAAATATGTGAAATAGTATCATTCAACAACAATGTATCAGTATCATTCAATGGTATCGGTATCAAGTATCAATAACAATCAGTTTAGATGTACATGTAGTACAGTTAGTATACAAATGAAATGTCAAAGTCAAAGCTCAGTTTTGGATTACAAGTCTAACACCTTTGGATGCCTGATGGTTCTACCAGACCAGGCTGACACACGTTCCACTTCTGGGGCCCGAACCTCAAATTCAAACTCTTGAGATGTCTCTCCCGAAACTTCCAATTTATGCAGTCTTTGAACTGCTCTGACTATATTTCCCTTCTCAGTTTTTAAACTGACTGCTCTTACTAATCCATCTTTGCTGTGAATTAGTTTGGTAACTTTTCCCAAGGGCCACTTCAGTCTAGGTTTGTTCTCCTCTCTGACAAGGACGATGGCTCCTACTTGGAGATCAACCTTGCTTTTCCCATTTCCTAGTGAAGGAAGATTCCTCACATAATCTTCACTCCATACATACCAAAACCTCTCTAGAGAGAGAGTCTGTGTTCTTTGTCAAGAGCACAAAAATCTTCCTCCTTCTGCGGAGTGACTCCGACTTGGACCACGGTGAAAGGAGAACTTCTGCCTAATAAGAAATGTGAAGGTGTTAAAGGTTCGCTATGTTCCTCAACATAGGTTAAAGGTCTCGAATTTATACAAGCTTCGACCTCGGACAACGTGGTCTCGAACTCTGACCTGTCCACTAATTCTCTCCCTAGAGATTTTCTCAGGGCTGATTTAACAGATCTTACTAGTCTTTCCCACCACCCACCATACCAGGGAGCTAAAGGAATACTGAACTTCCAAGATGGAGCGGAGGGCCCATACTTTCTTACAAGCTTGCTGGCTGCCTCAAAGGTTTTAGCATTATCAGAATAGACGACCGATGGAAGCCCTCTTCTAGCAACAAACTTTCTAAATGCTTGCATGAAATCATCGAGTGAGAGAGAAAACACTAGTTCAAGGTGCACTGCCCTTGTGATCCCACAAGTAAACAATAAAATGTATAGTTTCTTCCCACCAGTATCCTGACAATAAATTGGACCTGCATGATCTACTCCTATGACAGAGAAGGGATGAGATCTACTGATCCTATCAGCTGGTAGGGGAGCCGCAATTTGATTGCATGCCCTAGAGTCCTGTCGTTGACAGGGTACGCATTCTCGACATACTTTCTTTGCAAGCACTCTTAACCCAAATATCCAGTAATTGTTTCTCAGAGAAGTTAGCAAGGCAGCCACTCCAGCATGCTTTAACAAATGATGCTGAAATCTTACTAACAACAAGGTAACATGACATTTAGGTATTACAATTGGGTGCTTTTCCACATAAGTGTAATGATTGGACATTTGAAGTCTTCCACTAACTCTTATCAAACCATTCACATCAAGAAACGGGGAGAGTTTGAAAAGGGGGGACCTTTCGGTTATCCTTTTACCTTCAATAAGAAAGTCAATCTCATCATGAAACTTTTCTCTTTGAATGATTTTCAACAAAGAAACCTTTGCTTCTTCTAATTCGTTGAATTCAAGCGTTTGTGCCTTCCTTTGTTTTCTCTTATTGATGGCAAGTTTCAGATTTTTTACAAATCTTATAATCCACCCCATGACCTCTATCACTTTGGAGAGTTGGCTAAATCTCTTAAAGTCTATCAAGTTTGGAGTAGCCTGTGAATGCAAAAGAACGGGGTTACATCTGCGCGCCCTTTCTGAGCTTATGCCAATGTCTTCCTCGTTCAATTCTTCCTCCTGGTTCGAATCCAAATTTTCAAGGTCATCTAGGTTATTCGGACCTTGAAGCCATTCATAGGAGTTTGTAAGTTCAGCAGCACTTACACCACGTGTAAGAAGATCTGCTGGGTTACGTTTCCCAGGGATATGTCGCCAATTGGAGGGGTTAGTAAGATCTTGGATTTCAGTGATCCTGTTTCTGACAAATGGTTTCCATCTTTGTGGATCTGCTTTGATCCAGTGTAATACAATAGTGGAATCAGTAAAACATGAATATGGGATGTCATGAGGCAATTCTAAAGCATTTTTAACAAAACTCAGCAACCTGGCAGCTAACAACGCACCTAACAATTCCAATCTAGGCAATGTTATTCTTTTCAAAGGAGCCACACGATCCCTCGATGCTACGAGGGAAACTTTTGTTTCACCATTCTCAGACACTCCCAAATAAACACAACACCCAAATGCCCTTTCTGATGCATCTGAAAAACATATGAGTTGCTGATTGCAGCTACCTTCCCATGAATGAATGGAAAAGCCTCGAGGAATTTTCCACTTACTGATGTCTTTAAACCCCTGCACCCATTCTCTCATTTGATTCTGGAGTTCCAGAGGTAAAGGATCATCCCATTGTAAACCCATTCGCCACAAGTCCTGGAACATTATTTTCACCATAACAGTGAAAGGGTTTAAGAATCCCATTGGATCATAGATCCTAGCAATGAAGCTTAGGACTAATCGCTTAGTGTATTGCAATTCTTCTACTGTGACAGAGTCTGCTTTAAAGTAGAATGCATCTTCATTGGTGTCCCATAACATACCAAGTATCTTAAGGGCTGGAAAAGGTTCATTTGAATTGTCCATGTCAATGCTAAACCCCCTGATATCAGTCTGTGGCACAGACACAGAATTTGAACCCCATTTGCTGAGGGGGAAGTTCCCTTTATTCATTATTTCACTGGCCAAAAGGATCATATTTTTAATTTCTTCTTCAGTGTCTGCGCCAGAGAGCCAATCATCAACATAAAAATTCTTCCTAAGTTCAGTCACTACTCTAGAATCCTGACATTGATTCAGGTGGTACTGAATAGTAGCGTTCAAGAGGAATGGACTACAAGCATTGCCGAAAATGACGCTGATCAAATCTTTCATTATTCTCCTCTGTCCCCTTACATCCCAAATGAAGCGATGGACATCCTGATCTTGTTTACAACCTTTATTTGGCAAAATGCGCTTTGTTATGTCGGCGGTAAGCCCATATTTCCACCGACGGAATCGTAACATGATTTCAATTAGATTTGAGTGGTTGGCCCTGTCTCAATGCAATCATTCAATGATATGTTGTTCGAACCCTTTGAAAGCATCAACATAGTCTATGATTTTCGTTGTCGTGCCTCCCTAACGACTGGTCTATGAGGCAAATAGAAAACGGGGTTTTCTGTAACAAGCTCTTCAGCTGGTACCTCATGGACAATACCCTTCCCCTCTAATTCCACTGTAAAACTGCATTATATTCATTTTCTAGTGTCTATCTTTATTTAAACGTTTACTGAGATTGTCAGCTCTCTTCATGGCCAATGCTCTGTTGTCCATGAGCTTTTCTTTCTGGTTAGGTTTCCAAGGCAAATGAACAACATATCTATCATCTTCAAAGGAAATAGACTCATTAAATTTTTCTACAACCTCTGCCTCTACTTTACATTGTTGGCTTTTCGTTGCCTTGGTACCATCTTCTATTCCAATGAGATCCAATTCCAAAACTGATTGCCAAATTGTTCTGGAACATCCGTCATGCACAATAACTGATGGCTCAAAGAACCCCTTTGTGTTTGTCCTAGCTCCCAAGACCTGAAGAACCCATCAGAATTTTGTTTCTTGTGCAGACAGATGTTCTGTCACTCGGCAAACAGTTGGTTTGACAAATTGCCAGAAATAGTCTAACCCAACAAAATGCCAATTCTGAGATGACTGTCACTGTCAACCAATGATCCTTCAGTCAGTTTTCAATCCCTTCCCTTTCAATTTATGAACAATGTCATGGGGTAATTTTGGCCTCTGAATAGGGGCACAGATCATTGATGTTTCAGTGACAATTATCTCTTCATATTCAAAATCAACTGTTCTACTTCTAGAGAGTACAGGTAGCTTCACAATGAATTTGTTCTTCATTTTTGGTGCACTTGGTTTGCCCTGTCCGAAAGGTACAAAAATAGACTCTTTTCAATTATCTTTAATCCTAAGCTTTCGCATGATTCTGAAATATAACTCCTGTCCGAGCCACTGTCAAACAGAAGATTTAGGTTCATCTTCTGATGGTCCTTGTTTCTAACATAAACCTGTGCGATCTGTAAAATGGCACATTTCGCTGTACAGTTCTTTCCAATTTTGGGTTCACTTGGAGTGTTTGGCTGATGTCGCCAGTAGTGACTGCGGAGTCTTGAGGAGTTGTGTTACACAGTGAGGTGATGCCTGACCGAACATGAGCACCGGAGTGAAGATTTACAGTCTTTAATTCTATGTGGTCCTAAACACAGAAAACACAAACCCTTTTCCCAACACTGGGTTTTCCGGCCGTTATAATCCAAATTGTTCAAGAAAAACATTTGGCTGTAGCATGGTATTTCTTGCAAACACCACCCCATCTTTTGTTCGTCCTTGCCCTGACACCAGCGTATAAGGCCGCAGCGGTGGCATATCTGCCTGGTCCTGTGTCTGTCTTGATCAAAGTATGATGGTCCGTTTTGAACGTTTGAGATCGTTCCCGCTGTAAAATCTCGGAATGGAGGAATGATAGAAGGGCATCTAGGTCGCTCTCCCTTCCATCACCGAGTCTCGCCCATTCCAGTCGAATGTTTTCCGGAAGTCTACTTAACACAAGAGGTGTTAATATGACGCCGTACTCAGAACCTGTGATGTCGAAGTCTCCAAACTGCGAACATGGGTTTGTAGCTTGTCGTAGAGGCTCCACGGGTCTATAGTTGTTTTAGCGGAGACGGGAGAGGTTTAATAATTCTTGGATGTGACTGAACACAATCCGTTCTTTACGTCCGAATCGTTGAGCAAGTAGCTCCCGTGCTGTTTCGTAATTGGCCTCAGTCAAAGCCAATCCATTTATCGCCGCCAACGCCTCCCCCTTAAGTAGGGATTGAAGATAAGTAAATTTACTTATTGGAGGTAAATCTAATACCTGAACGATGGCGTTGAATATGTCCCAAAAGGACTGCCATTGTGTGTGGTCACCGTTAAATTTTGGCAGTTCAATCAGAGGTAGTTTTGCCTGGTGTGGGTTTACAGATCGATGTGAAGAAATCCCTGTCTCCCGTTTCTGTGTCTTTTACACTTGGGTTAGAAGTAAATATTGTTTCCAAATGTTCTCTTGCTTTCACTAAGAAAATGATTTTCTCTTCACGAAATGTTTCACTTTGTTCAACTTCGGTTTCAGTGTCTTCTACTAACTGCTCTACGTCAGCCTGAGCAGCATCATAGGTTGCTAATTTTTGTTCAAAATTGTCGATGATCTGTAAGAGTTCATGTTTGGTTATTGTTTCTAGACTAATGTCTCTAATCTTATTTGCTGCTAAAGTTAATCTAGATTTGGCAGCAGTCCTTTATCCTTTTCTGTTGTGGGAAATCTCTACACTTTCCGCCATTGTTGTAGTTGTTCGAGTCTTTCTTGACACACTCTAGATCTAAATCTAGATCTAGATCTGGATCAGTCTTATCAAACCTTTTGCCTTAACACAAAGTCACCTAGATCGATTTTCTAATTCTTGAGGTTCCTTGGTTCCCGGGTTTCGGCACCATGTAAAAAAATCACATTCATTCCGATCTAGGGCCAAATAAAACACAATAACATCAGAGTAATAAGTTTCGGGAATCTACCTCCTCCGTTCTTTATTTTCTTCTCTCTGCCGGTTTCACGCCACCGGACCAATCCCAAAAACACATTCCATATAAAGGTAAATCAAGGACGTAACTCCAAAAATTAAACGAACCAAAACTTGAACAAAAGGTTCATCACCAATAATAGTATTATCATTTCAAACGTTTTTAACACTAAACATCCAATATTAAGAAAAATCTCCAGACCTAAATCTAGAGATTGAAACTATAAATCAACTCTGGTAATATAAATCTAGATTCTAATTCACATAATATGAGCTAGACGAGCCGATAACAAGAACATCATTGAGGCCTAAAATTGTAGCTGGAGGCAGACACTAGACAGTGAAAACTAGTCAGATTTCTAGATCTAGAGACCTAAGTCGAGATTCTAATAGCTCTCGAAATTTACTAGTACAGTATTGTCCGCCAACTTGCATGCAGCCAAAATGCACGATTTGTCATAATCAATGCATGTTTTTTTCATGTAACCTAATTTTACAACGCTAATTACCCCTTCAAAATGCAACAACGGCTGGCTTGACTTTGCCAAAATGCAATAAGTTTTTGTAGGTCCATCTTCATTTTTTTGCACTTTGAGAGTCAATTTCTATGCAAAATAAACGTGATAACCTCTTTTTACCTAGTCAAAGTGACAAAATCTGTCACGCACGTGTGTGTGTCATCAAAGGTCTTTGTTAAGCATGCGTACTCATATATACAACAATTATGCACCTGGTCTTCGCTGTCTCTGCTCTGGTCACCCTTACCCGCCCCTTCCCTCCCCGATTCAATAGGTGTAGTGGCGCCCGAGTGCTCACATCAAACTGCTATGACTGCTAGCACTGTTATGTAAATCGCACACAGAGTTCATGAGACACTAACAAAAAAAACTCAACACGAATAAAGTCTTATCCAGTTTGCCTTCAGATCACTTGTTGCCTTGATGTTATTATTCTATTATTATTATCAGAGCGCTCATTTCAACCTAGATTTCACGGTTTGGCGTTCCCGCCAATATGTCATCTGACCGTGGGCCCCAGTTCACATCTGCCCTGTGGAAACAGATGGCCTCTCGCTTTGGTGTACAGGTTCACCACACAACCGCTTACCACCCGCAGGCCAACGGTTTGATTGAGCGATTCCATCGTTCACTCAAAGCATCCCTCAAAGCTCGTCTGACCAACCCCAATTGGATCAATGAACTTCCTTGGGTTCTCCTGGGTCTTAGAATCGCCCCAAAAGAGGATATTGGCTACTCTTCAGCCGAACTTGTTTATGGCGAGCGGATCATTCGCCGCACCGCTCTGCTGAAGAATTTTTAAATGCTTTCCGTTGAAACGCATCCCTCCATGTACCATGACCAACACGCCATCATACTTCTCCGCAGACACACCTGCCCCAGTCTCTGATGTCGGTAAAGTATGTTTATGTACGATTGGACGCACACAGGGGTCCCCTTCAAAGACCGTATACTGGTCCATACTTAATCTTAGCACAATGGGATAAACATTTCCTGCTAGACATTGGCGGACAGACAGAATGAATCTCGGTAGACCGACTTAAGGCAGCAGTTGTGGATACCTCGCAACCGGTTTCCCTCGCAAAACCACCTCATCGTGGCCGGCCACCCAGTGACAATAAGCAGGTTGTTGTTGACAATGATCCTCATGGTCGAATTCTAACAAGTCTCTGCTAAATGAAGAACACTTCCTAGACGACTAGTTAGTTTTTGGGGGGGCATGTGTGCCGCCCGAGCGCTCACATCAAACTGCTATGACTGCTAGCACTGTAATGTACATCGCACACAGAGTTCATGACACGCTAACAAAAACAATTCAACACGAATAAAGTCTTATAGTCTTATCCAGTTTGCCTTCAGATCACTTGTCGTCTTGATGTTATTATTCTATCATTATTACCATTAAAGTGCTACAGTGTCACTTTTACCCATGGAGATCGAACTCTGTATGACGCGTGTCAACAACAACAAAATTCATTCCGAGATCTAATTGTCAGTTGTCTCCACCATCCTACCCCTTTATGTAGTTATGAGTGAGAGAAGAATGTATCAGCTCTATGAGAATAGGTGAGGCATATAGGGTACGCTCTACTAACGAACAACAAACAAAATCCAAACAGTAACAAACTAACAAAAAAGGGTAATTTTACGGTTTAAGGGCCTACAAGAAA
>JAXRKP010003480.1:0-10732 GCA_037039925.1 Doris montereyensis | reverse complement strand
AAAACCAACAATTTTACCAATTTTAATTAATGGTCATGACATGAACTTGCGATTAACTGTAAGATGAAACATATATTCCAAATTTGTCTCTTTTACTGTCATCTATGAGCTGAGGACTAACTGTCCTAGAAAAATCAGAACTCTAGACCTTTTTAGTAAGTGGGAAATCTTAAACATAGGAGAAATGATGTAGCCAAAAAAGCAACAATTTCAACAATATTAATTCATGGTCATGATATGAGCTTGAGATTAATTGTAAGATGAAAAATGTATTCCAAATCTTTCTCTTTTACTGTCATCTATGAGCTGAGGACTAACTGTCCTAGAAAAATCAGAACTCTAGACCTTTTTAGTAAGTGGGAAATTTTAAACATAGGAGAAAAAATGTAGCCAAAAACCAACAATTTTACCAATTTTAATTAATGGTCATGACATGAGCTTGAGATTAACTGTAAGATGAAAAACATATTCCAAATCTTTCTCTTTTACTGTCATCTATGAGCTGAGGACTAACTGTCCTAGAAAAATCAGAACTCTAGACCTTTTTAGTAAGTGGGAAATCTTAAACATAGGAGAAATGATGTAGCCAAAAAGCAACAATTTCAACAATTTTTAATTAATGGTCATGATATGAGCTTGAGATTAACTGTAAGATGAAAAACATATTCCAAATCTTTCTCTTTTACTGTCATCTATGAGCTGAGGACTAACTGTCCTAGAAAAATCAGAACTCTAGACCTTTTTAGTAAGTGGGAAATCTTAAACATAGGAGAAATGATGTAGAAAAAACCAACAATTTTACCAATTTTAATTAATGGTCATGACATGAGCTTGAGATTAACTGTAAGATGAAACATATATTCCAAATCTTTCTCTTTTACTGTCATCTATGAGCTGAGGACTAACTGTCCTAGAAAAATCAGAACTCTAGACCTTTTTAGTAAGTGGGAAATCTTAAACATAGGAGAAATGATGTAGCCAAAAAAGCAACAATTTCAACAATATTAATTCATGGTCATGATATGAGCTTGAGATTAATTGTAAGATGAAAAATGTATTCCAAATCTTTCTCTTTTACTGTCATCTATGAGCTGAGGACTAACTGTCCTAGAAAAATCAGAACTCTAGACCTTTTTAGTAAGTGGGAAATTTTAAACATAGGAGAAATGATGTAGCCAAAAAGCAACAATTTTAACCATTTTAATTAATGGTCATGACATGAGCTTGAGATTAACTGTAAGATGAAAAACATATTCCAAATCTTTCTCTTTTACTGTCATCTATGAGCTGAGGACTAACTGTCCTAGAAAAATCAGAACTCTAGACCTTTTTAGTAAGTGGGAAATTTTAAACATAGGAGAAATGATGTAGCCAAAAACCAACAATTTTACCCAATTTTAATTAATGGTCATGATATGAGCTTGAGATTAACTGTAAGATGAAAACATATTCCAAATCTTTCTCTTTTACTGTCATCTATGAGCTGAGGACTAACTGTCCTAGAAAAATCAGAACTCTAGACCTTTTTAGTAAGTGGGAAATTTTAAACATAGGAGAAATGATGTAGCCAAAAAAGCAACAATTTTAACAATTTTAATTAATGGTCATGATATGAGCTTGAGATTAACTGTAAGATGAAAACATATTCCAAATCTTTCTCTTTTACTGTCATCTATGAGCTGAGGACTAACTGTCCTAGAAAAATCAGAACTCTAGACCTTTTTAGTAAGTGGGAAATTTTAAACATAGGAGAAATGATGTAGCCAAAAAGCAACAATTTTACCAATTTTAATTAATGGTCATGATATGAGCTTGAGATTAACTGTAAGATGAAAAACATATTCCAAATCTTTCTCTTTTACTGTCATCTATGAGCTGAGGACTAACTGTCCTAGAAAAATCAGAACTCTAGACCTTTTTAGTAAGTGGGAAATCTTAAACATAGGAGAAATGATGTAGCCAAAAAAGCAACAATTTCAACAATTTTAATTCATGGTCATGATATGAGCTTGAGATTAACTGTAAGATGAAAAACATATTCCAAATCTTTCTCTTTTACTGTCATCTATGAGCTGAGGACTAACTGTCCTAGAAAAATCAGAACTCTAGACCTTTTTAGTAAGTGGGAAATTTTAAACATAGGAGAAAAAATGTAGCCAAAAACCAACAATTTTACCAATTTTAATTAATGGTCATGATATGAGCTTGAGATTAACTGTAAGATGAAAAACATATTCCAAATCTTTCTCTTTTACTGTCATCTATGAGCTGAGGACTAACTGTCCTAGAAAAATCAGAACTCTAGACCTTTTTAGTAAGTGGGAAATCTTAAACATAGGAGAAATGATGTAGCCAAAAACCAACAATTTTACCAATTTTAATTAATGGTCATGACATGAGCTTGAGATTAACTGTAAGATGAAAAACATATTCCAAATCTTTCTCTTTTACTGTCATCTATGAGCTGAGGACTAACTGTCCTAGAAAAATCAGAACTCTAGACCTTTTTAGTAAGTGGGAAATTTAAACATAGGAGAAATGATGTAGCCAAAAACCAACAATTTTACCAATTTTAATTAATGGTCATGATATGAGCTTGAGATTAACTGTAAGATGAAAAACATATTCCAAATCTTTCTCTTTTACTGTCATCTATGAGCTGAGGACTAACTGTCCTAGAAAAATCAGAACTCTAGACCTTTTTAGTAAGTGGGAAATCTTAAACATAGGAGAAATGATGT
This sequence comes from Doris montereyensis, assembly GCA_037039925.1. NCBI lineage: Eukaryota > Metazoa > Mollusca > Gastropoda > Nudibranchia > Dorididae > Doris > Doris montereyensis. The sequence goes on along the minus strand of JAXRKP010003480.1, from coordinate 7,991 downwards.
AGCCAAAAAGCAACAATTTCAACAATTTTAATTAATGGTCATGATATGAGCTTGAGATTAACTGTAAGATGAAAAACATATTCCAAATCTTTCTCTTTTACTGTCATCTATGAGCTGAGGACTAACTGTCCTAGAAAAATCAGAACTCTAGACCTTTTTAGTAAGTGGGAAATCTTAAACATAGGAGAAATGATGTAGCCAAAAAACCAACAATTTTACCAATTTTAATTAATGGTCATGATATGAGCTTGAGATTAACTGTAAGATGAAAAACATATTCCAAATCTTTCTCTTTTACTGTCATCTATGAGCTGAGGACTAACTGTCCTAGAAAAATCAGAACTCTAGACCTTTTTAGTAAGTGGGAAATCTTAAACATAGGAGAAATGATGTAGCCAAAAAAGCAACAATTTCAACCAATTTTAATTAATGGTCATGACATGAGCTTGAGATTAACTGTAAGATGAAAAATATTCCAAATCTTTCTCTTTTACTGTCATCTATGAGCTGAGGACTAACTGTCCTAGAAAAATCAGAACTCTAGACCTTTTTAGTAAGTGGGAAATTTTAAACATAGGAGAAAAAATGTAGCCAAAAACCAACAATTTTACCAATTTTAATTAATGGTCATGACATGAGCTTGAGATTAACTGTAAGATGAAAAACATATTCCAAATCTTTCTCTTTTACTGTCATCTATGAGCTGAGGACTAACTGTCCTAGAAAAATCAGAACTCTAGACCTTTTTAGTAAGTGGGAAATTTTAAACATAGGAGAAAAAATGTAGCCAAAAAAACCAACAATTTTACCAATTTTAATTAATGGTCATGATATGAGCTTGAGATTAACTGTAAGATGAAAACATATATTCCAAATCTTTCTCTTTTACTGTCATCTATGAGCTGAGGACTAACTGTCCTAGAAAAATCAGAACTCTAGACCTTTTTAGTAAGTGGGAAATTTTAAACATAGGAGAAATGATGTAGCCAAAAAGCAACAATTTTACCAATTTTAATTAATGGTCATGACATGAGCTTGAGATTAACTGTAAGATGAAAACATATTCCAAATCTTTCTCTTTTACTGTCATCTATGAGCTGAGGACTAACTGTCCTAGAAAAATCAGAACTCTAGACCTTTTTAGTAAGTGGGAAATTTTAAACATAGGAGAAAAAATGTAGAAAAAAAACCAACAATTTTACCAATTTTAATTAATGGTCATGATATGAGCTTGAGATTAACTGTAAGATGAAAAACATATTCCAAATCTTTCTCTTTTACTGTCATCTATGAGCTGAGGACTAACTGTCCTAGAAAAATCAGAACTCTAGACCTTTTTAGTAAGTGGGAAATCTTAAACATAGGAGAAATGATGTAGCCAAAAAAGCAACAATTTCAACAATTTTAATTCATGGTCATGATATGAGCTTGAGATTAATTGTAAGATGAAAAATGTATTCCAAATCTTTCTCTTTTACTGTCATCTATGAGCTGAGGACTAACTGTCCTAGAAAAATCAGAACTCTAGACCTTTTTAGTAAAATCAGAACTCTAGACCTTTTTTAGTGGGAAATTTTAAACATAGGAGAAATGATGTAGCCAAAAACCAACAATTTTACCAATTTTAATTAATGGTCATGATATGAGCTTGAGATTAACTGTAAGATGAAAAAACATATTCCAAATCTTTCTCTTTTACTGTCATCTATGAGCTGAGGACTAACTGTCCTAGAAAAATCAGAACTCTAGACCTTTTTAGTAAGTGGGAAATCTTAAACATAGGAGAAATGATGTAGCCAAAAAGCAACAATTTCAACAATTTTAATTCATGGTCATGATATGAGCTTGAGATTAACTGTAAGATGAAAAACATATTCCAAATCTTTCTCTTTTACTGTCATCTATGAGCTGAGGACTAACTGTCCTAGAAAAATCAGAACTCTAGACCTTTTTAGTAAGTGGGAAATCTTAAACATAGAGTGGGAAAAAATGATGTAGAAAAAAAACCAACAATTTTACCAATTTTAATTAATGGTCATGACATGAACTTGCGATTAACTGTAAGATGAAACATATATTCCAAATTCCAAATTTGTCTCTTTTACTGTCATCTATGAGCTGAGGACTAACTGTCCTAGAAAAATCAGAACTCTAGACCTTTTTAGTAAGTGGGAAATCTTAAACATAGGAGAAATGATGTAGCCAAAAAAGCAACAATTTCAACAATATTAATTCATGGTCATGATATGAGCTTGAGATTAATTGTAAGATGAAAAATGTATTCCAAATCTTTCTCTTTTACTGTCATCTATGAGCTGAGGACTAACTGTCCTAGAAAAATCAGAACTCTAGACCTTTTTAGTAAGTGGGAAATTTTAAACATAGGAGAAAAAATGTAGCCAAAAACCAACAATTTTACCAATTTTAATTAATGGTCATGACATGAGCTTGAGATTAACTGTAAGATGAAAAAGATATTCCAAATTTCTCTTTTACTGTCATCTATGAGCTGAGGACTAACTGTCCTAGAAAAATCAGAACTCTAGACCTTTTTAGTAAGTGGGAAATTTTAAACATAGGAGAAATGATGTAGCCAAAAAGCAACAATTTTAACAATTTTAATTAATGGTCATGATATGAGCTTGAGATTAACTGTAAGATGAAAAATGTATTCCAAATCTTTCTCTTTTACTGTCATCTATGAGCTGAGGACTAACTGTCCTAGAAAAATCAGAACTCTAGACCTTTTTAGTAAGTGGGAAATTTTAAACATAGGAGAAATGATGTAGCCAAAAACCAACAATTTTACCAATTTTAATTAATGGTCATGATATGAGCTTGAGATTAACTGTAAGATGAAAAACATATTCCAAATCTTTCTCTTTTACTGTCATCTATGAGCTGAGGACTAACTGTCCTAGAAAAATCAGAACTCTAGACCTTTTTAGTAAGTGGGAAATCTTAAACATAGGAGAAATGATGTAGCAAAAAAAACCAACAATTTTACCAATTTTAATTAATGGTCATGACATGAGCTTGAGATTAACTGTAAGATGAAAAATATATTCCAAATCTTTCTCTTTTACTGTCATCTATGAGCTGAGGACTAACTGTCCTAGAAAAATCAGAACTCTAGACCTTTTTAGTAAGTGGGAAATCTTAAACATAGGAGAAATGATGTAGCCAAAAAAAGCAACAATTTCAACAATATTAATTCATGGTCATGATATGAGCTTGAGATTAATTGTAAGATGAAAAATATATTCCAAATCTTTCTCTTTTACTGTCATCTATGAGCTGAGGACTAACTGTCCTAGAAAATTCAGAACTCTAGACCTTTTTAGTAAGTGGGAAATTTTAAACATAGGAGAAATGATGTAGCCAAAAAGCAACAATTTTACCAATTTTAATTAATGGTCATGATATGAGCTGGAGATTAACTGGAAGATGAAAACATATTCCAAATCTTTCTCTTTACTGTCATCTATGAGCTTAGGACTAACTGTCCTAGAAAAATCAGAACTCTAGACCTTTTTAGTAAGTGGGAAATCTTAAACATAGGAGAAATGATGTAGCCAAAAAGCAACAACAATTTTATCAATTTTAATTCATGGTCATGATATGAGCTTGAGATTAACTGTAAGATGAAAAACATGTATTCCAAATCTTTCTCTTTTACTGTCATCTATGAGCTGAGGACTAACTGTCCTAGAAAAATCAGAACTCTAGACCTTTTTAGTAAGTGGGAAATTTTAAACATAGGAGAAATGATGTAGCCAAAAACCAACAATTTTACCAATTTTAATTAATGGTCATGACATGAGCTTGAGATTAACTGTAAGATGAAAAATATATTCCAAATTTTCTCTTTTACTGTCATCTATGAGCTGAGGACTAACTGTCCTAGAAAAATCAGAACTCTAGACCTTTTTAGTAAGTGGGAAATCTTAAACATAGGAGAAATGATGTAGCCAAAAAGCAACAATTTCAACATTTTAATTCATGGTCATGATATGAGCTTGAGATTAATTGTAAGATGAAAAAAATGTATTCCAAATCTTTCTCTTTTACTGTCATCTATGAGCTGAGGACTAACTGTCCTAGAAAAATCAGAACTCTAGACCTTTTTAGTAAGTGGGAAATTTTAAACATAGGAGAAAAAAAAATGTAGCCAAAAACCAACAATTTTACCAATTTTAATTAATGGTCATGACATGAGCTTGAGATTAACTGTAAGATGAAACATATATTCCAAATCTTTCTCTTTTACTGTCATCTATGAGCTGAGGACTAACTGTCCTAGAAAAATCAGAACTCTAGACCTTTTTAGTAAGTGGGAAATCTTAAACATAGGAGAAATGATGTAGCCAAAAAAGCAACAATTTCAACAATATTAATTAATGGTCATGATATGAGCTTGAGATTAACTGTAAGATGAAAAACATATATTCCAAATCTTTCTCTTTTACTGTCATCTATGAGCTGAGGACTAACTGTCCTAGAAAAATCAGAACTCTAGACCTTTTTAGTAAGTGGGAAATTTTAAACATAGGAGAAAAAATGTAGCCAAAAACCAACAATTTTACCAATTTTAATTAATGGTCATGATATGAGCTTGAGATTAACTGTAAGATGAAAAACATATTCCAAATCTTTCTCTTTTACTGTCATCTATGAGCTGAGGACTAACTGTCCTAGAAAAATCAGAACTCTAGACCTTTTTAGTAAGTGGGAAATCTTAAACATAGGAGAAATGATGTAGCCAAAAAAGCAACAATTTCAACAATTTTAATTAATGGTCATGATATGAGCTTGAGATTAACTGTAAGATGAAAAACATATTCCAAATCTTTCTCTTTTACTGTCATCTATGAGCTGAGGACTAACTGTCCTAGAAAAATCAGAACTCTAGACCTTTTTAGTAAGTGGGAAATTTTAAACATAGGAGAAAAAATGTAGCCAAAAACCAACAATTTTACCAATTTTAATTAATGGTCATGACATGAGCTTGAGATTAACTGTAAGATGAAAACATATATTCCAAATCTTTCTCTTTTACTGTCATCTATGAGCTGAGGACTAACTGTCCTAGAAAAATCAGAACTCTAGACCTTTTTAGTAAGTGGGAAATCTTAAACATAGGAGAAATGATGTAGCCAAAAAGCAACAATTTCAACAATTTTAATTAATGGTCATGATATGAGCTTGAGATTAACTGTAAGATGAAAAACATATTCCAAATCTTTCTCTTTTACTGTCATCTATGAGCTGAGGACTAACTGTCCTAGAAAAATCAGAACTCTAGACCTTTTTAGTAAGTGGGAAATTTTAAACATAGGAGAAAAATGTAGTCAAAAACCAACAATTTTACCAATTTTAATTAATGGTCATGACATGAGCTGGAGGAGCTTGAGATTAACTATAAGATGAAAAACATATTCCAAATCTTTCTCTTTTACTGTCATCTATGAGCTAAGGACTAACTGTCTAAGAAAAATCAGAACTTTAGACCTTTTTAGTAAGTGGGAAATCTTAAAGATAGGAGAAATGATGTAGAAAAAAACCCAACAATTTTACCAATTTTAATGAAATGGTCATGACATGAACTTGCGATTAACTGTAAGATGAAACATATATTCCAAATTTGTCTCTTTTACTGTCATCTATGAGCTGAGGACTAACTGTCCTAGAAAAATCAGAACTCTGGACCTTTTTAGTAAGTGGGAAATCTTAAACATAACAGAAATGATGTAGCCAAAAAGCAACAATTTCAACAATATTAATTCATGGTCATGATATGAAGCTTGAGATTAATTGTAAGATGAAAAATGTATTCCAAATCTTTCTCTTTTACTGTCATCTATGAGCTTAGGACTAACTGTCCTAGAAAAATGAGAACTCTAGACCTTTTTAGTAAGTGGGAAATTTTAAACATAGGAGAAAAAATGTAGCCAAAAACCAACAATTTTACCAATTTTAATCAATGGTCATGACATGAACTTGCGATTAACTGTAAGATGAAACATATATTCCAAATTCGTCTCTTTTACTGTCATATATGAGCTGAGGACTAACTGTCCTAGAAAAATCAGAACTCTAGACCTTTTTAGTAAGTGGGAAATCTTAAACATAGGAGAAATGATGTAGCCAAAAAAGCAACAATTTCAAGAATATTAATTCATGGTCATGATATGAGCTTAAGATTGATTGTAAGATGGAAAATGTATTTGAAATCTTTCTCTTTTACTGTCATCTATGAGCTGAGGACTAACTGTCCTAGAAAAATGAGAACTCTAGACCTTTTTAGTAAGTGGGAAATTTTAAACATAGGAGAAAAAATGTAGACAAAAACCAACAATTTTACCCATTTTAATTAATGGTCATGACATGAGCTTGCGATTAACTGTAAGATGAAACAGATATTTCCAAATCTGTCTCTTTTACTGTCATCTATGACCTGAGGACTAACTGTCCTAGAAAAATGAGTACTCTAGACCATTTTAGTAAGTGGGAAATATTAAACATAGGCGACAAAAAGTAGCCAAAAACAAACAATTTTACCAATTTTTAATTATGGTCATGATATGAGCTGGAGATTAACTGGAAGATGAAGAACATATTCCAAATCTGGAAGATGAAGAACATATTCCAAATCTTTCTCTTTTACTGTCATCTATGAGCTTGAGCTTAAGGACTAAACTGTCCTAGAAAAATCAGAACTCTAGACTCTAAGACCTTTTTTTAGTAAGTGGGAAATCTTAAACATAGGAGAAAAAATGAAATGATAGCCAAAAAGCAACAATTTCAACAATTTTAATTCATGGTCATGATATGAGCTTGAGATTAATTGTAAGATGAAAAATGTATTCCAAATCTTTCTCTTTTACTGTCATCTATGAGCTGAGGACTAACTGTCCTAGAAAATTCAGAACTCTAGACCTTTTTAGTAAGTGGGAAATTTTAAACGTAGCAGAAATGATGTAGCCAAAGAGGAACAATTTTACCAATTTTAATTAATGGTCATGATATGAGCTGGAGATTAACTGGAAGATGAAGAACATATTCCAAATCTTTCTCTTTAACTGTCATGGATGAGCTTAGGACTAACTGTCCTAGAAAATTCAGAACTCCTGACATTTTTAGTATTTGGGAAATCTTAAACATAGGAGAAATGATGTAGCCAAAAAGCAACAATTTCATCAATTTTAATTCATGGTCATGATATGAGCTTGAGATTAACTGTAAGATGAAAAACATATTCCAAATCTTTCTAATTTACTGTCATCTATGAGCTGAGGACTAACTGTCTAAGAAAAATCAGAACTTTAGACCTTTTTAGTTAGTGGGAAATCTTAAAGATAGGAGAAATGATGTAGAAAAAAACCCAACAAGTTTACCAATTTTAATGAATGGTCGTGACATGAACTTGCGATTAACTGTAAGATGAAACATATATTCCAAATTTGTCTCTTTTACTGTCATCTATGAGCTGAGGACTAACTGTCTTCGAAAAATCAGAACTCTGGACCTTTTTAGTAAGTGGGAAATCTTAAACATAACAGAAATGATGTAGCCAAAAAAGCAACAATTTCAACAATATTAATTCATGGTCATAATATAAGCTTGAGATTAATTGTAAGATGAAAAATGTATTCCAAATCTTTCTCTTTTACTGTCATCTATGAGCTTAGGACTAACTGTCCTAGAAAAATGAGAACTCTAGACCTTTTTAGTAAGTGGGAAATTTTAAACATAGGAGAAAAAATGTAGCCAAAAACCAACAATTTTACCAATTTTAATCAATGGTCATGACATGAACTTGCGATTAACTGTAAGATGAAACATATATTCCAAATTCGTCTCTTTTACTGTCATATATGAGCTGAGAACTAACTGTCCTAGAAAAATCAGAACTCTAGACCTTTTTAGTAAGTGGGAAATCTTAAACATAGGAGAAATGATGTAGCCAAAAAGCAACAATTTCAACAATT
>JAXRKP010000348.1:330000-344059 GCA_037039925.1 Doris montereyensis | reverse complement strand
GATGTTCTGAGACATGTCAGAAGATGGTTAATGTTTCTCCAACTACTGGAAGGAATTAAAAAGAAAAAACCCAAAACAAACAAGACTCCCCCAACAATATCAACTCATGCACAAAAGTTTGCCTTTAGTCACATGACTGTTCTGGCCAATACAACAATAGTACAGTCAACAATATCAACTCATGCACAAACTTTGCCTTTAGTCACATGACTGTTCTGGCCAATACAACAATAGTACAGTGGGACTGACTACATGGACTGGTTTAGTCACATGACTGTTCTAGCTATACAACAATAGACTGGTTGGTTGATAAGATGACTGGCTGGCTGAATTGACCCCGTCTACCACATGCGGTGATTTCCCAGGGTCAATTAAGAGGAACCAACAGGGTAAGAGAAAGGTGAAAGAATACATTTCAAGAGGTAGGACTACCAGCAACGCCCAGCAACCACCCACGACTATGATGCCAGTGGGAGTGAGACTGACGTCCCTTACTATAGATCGGGGATGGCTGCCATGCTGAATACTTACCGAAGAGAAAAGGTCAAATGCTGGACAAAAAAAAGATCAGACAGACAAAAGATCAATATGATGTGGCATTGAAAGAAAAAGAAAAAGAAAAACAAGATATGACATTGAAATAAACGTTACAGAGAAAAGGAAAGCAAGATATGACATTGAAATAAACGTTACAGAGAAAAGGAAAGCAAGATACGACATTGAAATAAACGTTACAGAGAAAAAGAAAAACAAGATACGACATTGAAATAAACGTTACAGAGAAAAGGAAAGCAAGATAACATTGAAATAAACACAGAGAAAAGGAAAGCAAGATACGACATTGAAATAAACGTTACAGAGAAAGGAAAGCAAGATACGACATTGAAATAAACGTTACAGATACGACATTGAAATAAACGTTACAGAGAAAAGGAAAGCAAGATACGACGTTGAAATAAACGTTACAGAGAAAAAGAAAAGCAAGATACGACATTGAAATAAACGTTACAGAGAAAAGGAAAGCAAGATACGACATTGAAATAAACGTTACAGAAAAAAGAAAGCAAGATACGACGTTGAAATAAACGTTACAGAAAAATCGACTGGTACGAAAACTGTCTCAGTGACATTCTGTCACCTTCAAAACAAAGGTCAAGGTCACGTTGAAATAACTTTGTCATTGAACTCTTTTGTCGTACATCCACCCAACTATTGAACTCTATTTCATCTTTAAACGTTCTATCCCTTCATCTTTTCTATCCCTTCATCTTTCTATCTCTTCATCTTTCTATCCCTTCATCTTTCTATCCCTTCATCTTTCTATCCCTTCATCTTTCTATCTCTTCATCTTTCTATCTCTTCATCTTTCTATCTCTTCATCTTTCTATCCCTTCATCTTTTCTATCTCTTCATCTTTCTATCTCTTCATCTTTCTATCTCTTCATCTTTCTATCTCTTCATCTTTCTATCTCTTCATCTTTCTATCTCTTCATCTTCCCTTCATCTTCTATCCTTCATCTTTCTATCTCTTCATCTTTCTATCTCTTCATCTTTCTATCTCTTCATCTTTCTATCTCTTCATCTTTCTATCTCTTCATCTTTCTATCTCTTCATCTTTCTATCTCTTCATCTTTCTATCTCTTCATCTTTCTATCTTTCATCTTTCTATCTCTTCATCTTTCTATCTCTTCATCTTTCTATCTCTTCATCTTTCTATCTCTTCATCTTTCTATCTCTTCATCTTTCTATCTCTTCATCTTTCTATCTCTTCATCTTTCTATCTCTTCATTTCTATCCCTTCATCTTTCTATCCCTTCATTTCTATACCATCTCTCTCATCCATCTTTCTATCCCTTCATCTTCCTATCTGTCATCTATCCATCTATCTACTTTTCTATCTGTCTATTTATCTATCTATCTATCTATCTATCTATTTATCTATCTATATATCTATCTATCTATCTATCTATCTATCTATCTATCTATCTATCTATCTATTTATCTATCTATCTATCTATCTATCTATCTATCTATCTATTTATCTATCTATCTAGCTATCTATCTATCTATCTATCTATTGAATCTATCTATCTATCTATCTATCTATCTATCTATTGATCTATCTATTCATCTATCTACTTATCTATCTATTTATATATCTATTTATCTATCTATTGGTCTATTCATTTATCTATATATTGATCTATCTATTTATCTATCTATTGATATATCTATCGATATATATATATTGATCTATCTATTTATCTGTCTATTGTTCTATCTATTTATCTATCTATTGTTCTATCTATTTATCTATCTATTAATCTATCTATTGATATATCTATTGATCTATCTTTTGATCTATCTATTTATCTATCTATTGATCTATCTGTTTATCTATCTATTGATATATCTGTTTATCTATCTATTGATCTATCTGTTTACCTATCTATTGATCTATCTGTTTATCTATCTATTGATATATCTATTGATCTATCAATTTATCTATTTATTAATCTATCTATTGATATAGCTATTGATCTATCTATTGATATATCTATTTCTATCTATTGATATATCTATTTGCTATCTATTGATATATCTATTTATCTATCTATTGATCTTTCTGTTTATCTATCTATTGATAACGCTATTGATCTATCTATTGATATATCTATTGATCTATCTATGATATATCTGTTTATCTATCTATTGATCTATCTGTTTATCTATCTATTGATAACACTATTGATCTATCTATTGATATATCTATTGATCTATCTATGATATATCTGTTTATCTATCTATTGATCTATCTGTTTATATATCTATTGATAACGCTATTGATCTATCTATGATATATCTGTTTATCTATCTATTGATATATCTGTTTATATATCTATTGATAACTATTGATCTATCTATTTATCTATCTATTGATATATTTATTGATATATCTATTTATCTATCTATTGATATATCTATTTATCTATCTATTGATATATCTATTTATCTATCTATTGATATATCTATTTATCTATCTATTGATATATCTATCTATCTATCTATTGATATATCTATTTATCTATCTATTGATATATCTATTTATCTATCTATTGATATATTTATTTATCTATCTATTGATATATCTATTTATCTATCTATTGATCTATCTATTTATCTATCGATTGATATATCCATTTATCTATCTATTGATATATCTCTTTATCTATCTATTGTTCTATCTATTTATCTATCTATTGTTCTATCTATTTATCTATCTATTGTTCTTATTGATCTATCTATAGTTCTATCTATTTATCTATCTATTGTTCTATCTATTTATCTATCTATTGTTCTATCTTTTTATCTGTCTATTGTTCTATCTTTTTATCTATCTATTGTTCTATCTATTTATCTATCTATTGATGTATCTATTGATCTATCTATTGATATATCTATTGATCTATCTATTGTTCTATTTATTTATCTATCTATTGATCTATCTATTTATCTATGTATTGTTCTATCTATTGATCTATCTATTGATCTATCTATTGATCTATCTATTGATCTATCTATTGATCTATCTATTGTTCTATCAATCCATGAACAATTTTCTCATTTCTCCTATTGATCTATCTCCTTGTCGACTATATTTCCATGGATCGATTCATCCATCTGTTTAATTTTCTCTTCATGAATGTTGATCTAGTCACTTCTGCTTCAACGTATTAACATTGTTACGGTATGTCGTATACAATGAATATCAAAGAATATGATTTTTGTATCATTTTCAACCAAGCATCGAAGTGGAGGTTTTAGTTCCCACTGCCTTTGAACTCAGCCTCATTTACACAATGATAGCGACATGTGGAATAATTTATCTTTATTTCAGTATAAAGAATAGTCTTATCATTTCAAACTTAAGCGACTCTGATCAAACACCTATAAGTCACCTGCATTCAATACTTTGCGACTCATTATAATCATTACTTTGGCATCCTCAACGGTGAAACACAACTAAACGCATCTTGTACAGCGCAAAATGAGTCAAAATCATAATCAACTCAAATAATAAAAAACACTCACTAAAACCCCCCACTATAACAAACCAACAACAAGAACAACAACAATTATCATACCTATAACAACAATAACAACAATAACAACAAGACAAAGTAGAATCTAGTATGTAAGTCCTTTAGATTAGACAACAAGACAAAGTAGAATCTAATATGTTAATCCCTTAGATTAGACAACAAGACAAAGTAGAACCTAGTATGTAAATCCTTTAGATTAGACAACAAGACAAAGTAGAATCTAGTATGTAAATCCTTTAGATTAGACAAGACAAAGTAGAATCTAGTATGTAAATCCTTTAGATTAGACAAGACAAAGTAGAATCTAGTATGTAAATCCTTTAGATTAGACAAGACAAAATAGAATCTAGTATGTAAATCCTTTAGATTAGACAAGACAAAGTAGAGTCTAGTATGTAAATCCTTTAGATTAGACAAGACAAAGTAGAATCTAGTATGTAAATCCCTTAGATTAGACAACAAGACAAAGTAGAATCTAATATGTTAATCCCTTAGATTAGACAAGACAAAGTAGAGTCTAGTATGTAAATCCTTTAGATTAGATTTAGACAAGACAAAGTAGAGTCTAGTATGTTAATCCTTTAGATTAGACAAGACAAAGTAGAATCTAGTATGTTAATCCCTTAGACTAGACAAGACAAAGTAGAATCTAGCATGTTAATCCCTTAGATTAGACAAGACAAAGTAGAATCTAGTATGTTAATCCCTTAGATTAGACAAGACAAAGTAGAATCTAGTATGTTAATCCCTTAGATTAGACAAGACAAAGTAGAATCTAGTATGTTAATCCTTAGATTAGACAAGACAAAGTAGAATCTAGTATGTTAATCCCTAGATTAGACAAGACAAAGTAGAATCTAGTATGTAAATCCTTTAGATTAGACAAGACAAAATAGAATCTAGTATGTAAATCCTTTAGATTAGACAAGACAAAGTAGAGTCTAGTATGTTAATCCTTTAGATTAGACAAGACAAAGTAGAATATAGTATGTTAATCCCTTAGATTAGACAAGACAAAGTAGAATATAGTATGTTAATCCTTTAGATTAGACAAGACAAAGTAGAATCTAGTATGTTAATCCTTTAGATTAGACAAGACAAAGTAGAATCTAGTATGTTAATCCCTTAGATTAGACAAGACAAAGTAGAGTCTAGTATGTAAATCCCTTAGATTAGACAAGACAAAGTAGAATCTAGTATGTAAATCCCTTAGATTAGACAAGACAAAGTAGAATCTAGTATGTAAATCCTTTAGATTAGACAACAAGACAAAGTAGAATCTAGTATGTAAATCCTTTAGATTAGACAACAAGACAAAGTAGAATCTAGTATGTTAATCCTTTAGATTAGACAAGACAAAGTAGAATATAGTATGTTAATCCCTTAGATTAGACAAGACAAAGTAGAATATAGTATGTTAATCCTTTAGATTAGACAAGACAAAGTAGAATCTAGTATGTTAATCCTTTAGATTAGACAAGACAAAGTAGAATCTAGTATGTTAATCCCTTAGATTAGACAAGACAAAGTAGAGTCTAGTATGTAAATCCCTTAGATTAGACAAGACAAAGTAGAATCTAGTATGTAAATCCCTTAGATTAGACAAGACAAAGTAGAATCTAGTATGTAAATCCTTTAGATTAGACAACAAGACAAAGTAGAATCTAGTATGTAAATCCTTTAGATTAGACAACAAGACAAAGTAGAATCTAGTATGTTAATCCTTTAGATTAGACAACAAGACAAAGTAGAATCTAGTTTGTAAATCCTTTAGATTAGACAAGACAAAGTAGAATCTAGTATGTTAATCCCTTAGATTAGACAAGACAAAGTAGAGTCTAGTATGTAAATCCTTTAGATTAGACAAGACAAAGTAGAGTTTAGTATGTAAATCCTTTAGATTAGACAAGACAAAGTAGAATCTAGTATGTTAATCCCTTAGACTAGACAAGACAAAGTAGAATCTAGTATGTTAATCCCTTAGATTAGACAAGACAAAGTAGAATCTAGTATGTAAATCCTTTAGATTAGACAAGACAAAGTAGAGTCTAGTATGTAAATCCCTTAGATTAGACAAGACAAAGTAGAATCTAGTATGTAAATCCTTTAGATTAGACAAGACAAAGTAGAGTCTAGTATGTTAATCCTTTAGATTAGACAAGACAAAGTAGAGTCTAGTATGTTAATCCTTTAGATTAGACAAGACAAAGTAGAATCTAGTATGTTAATCCCTTAGATTAGACAAGACAAAGTAGAGTCTAGTATGTTAATCCTTTAGATTAGACAAGACAAAGTAGAATCTAGTATGTTAATCCCTTAGATTAGACAAGACAAAGTAGAATCTAGTATGTTAATCCTTTAGATTAGACAAGACAAAGTAGAATCTAGTATGTAAATCCCTTAGATTAGACAAGACAAAGTAGAATCTGGTATGTAAATCCTTTAGATTAGACAACAAGACAAAGTAGAATCTAGTATGTTAATCCCTTAGATTAGACAACAAGACTAAGTAGAGTCTAGTATGTAAATCCTTTAGATTAGACAACAACAAGACAAAGTAGAATCTAGTATGTAAATCCTTTAGATTAGACAACAAGACAAAGTAGAATCTAGTATGTAAATCCCTTAGATTAGATAACAAGACAAAGTAGAATCTAGTATGTAAATCCTTTAGATTAGACAACAAGACAAAGTAGAATCTAGCATGTAAATCCCTTAGATTAGACAAGAAGACAAAGTAGAATCTAGTATGTAAATTCTTTAGATTAGACAACAACAAGACAAAGTAGAATCTAGTATGTAAATCCCTTAGATTAGACGACAAGACAAAGAAGAATCTAGTATGTAAATCCCTTAAATTAGATAACAAGACAAAATAGAATCTAGTATGTAAATCCCTTAGATTAGACAACAAGACAAAGTAGAATCTAGTATGTAAATCCCTTAGATTAGACAAGACAAAGTAGAATCTAGTATGTAAATCCCTTAGATTAGACAACAAGACAAAATAGAATCTAGTATGTAAATCCCTTAGATTAGACAACAAGACAAAATAGAATCTAGTATGTTAATCCCTTAGATTATACAACAAGACAAAATAGAATCTCGTATGTAAATCCCTTAGATTAGACAACAAGACAAAGTAGAATCTAGTATGTAAATCCTTTAGATTAGATAACAAGACAAAGCAGAATCTAGTATGTAAATCCCTTAGATTAGACAACAAAACAAAGCAGAATCTAGTATATAAATCCCTTAGATTACACAAGACAAAGTAGAATCTAGTATGTACATCCCTTAGATTAGACAACAAGACAAAGTAGAATCTAGTATGTAAATCCTTTAGATTAGATAACAAGACAAAGTAGAATCTAGTATGTAAATCCCTTAAATTAGACAAGACAAAGTAGAATCTAGTATGTAAATCCCTTAGATTAGACAAGACAAAGTAGAATCTAGTATGTAAATCCCTTAGATTAGACAAGACAAAGTAGAATCTAGTATGTTAATCCCTTAGATTAGACAAGACAAAGTAGAATCTAGTATGTAAATCCTTTAGATTAGTAAATTCAACAATAAGACAAAGTAAAATCTAGTATGTAAATCCTTTAGATTAGACAACAATAAGACAAAGTAGAATCTAGTATGTAAATCCTTTAGATTAGACAACAATAAGACAAAGATTAGACAATCTAGTATGTACATCCTTTAGTTTAGACAACAACAAGACAAAGTAGAATCCAGTATGTTAATCCCTTAGATTAGACAAGACAAAGTAGAATCTAGTATGTAAATCCTTTAGATTAGACGACAAGACAAAGTAGAATCTAGTATGTTAATCCCTTAGATTAGACAACAAGACAAATTAGAATCTAGAATGTAAATCCTTTAGATTAGACAACAACAAGACAAAGTAGAATCTAGTATGTAAATCCCTTAGATTAGATAACAAGACAAAGTAGAATCTAGTATGTAAATCCTTTAGATTAGACAACAACAAGACAAAGTAGAATCTAGAATGTAAATCATTTAGATTAGACAACAACAAGACAAAGTAGAATCTAGTATGTAAATCCCTTAGATTAGATAACAAGACAAAGTAGAATCTAGAATGTAAATCCTTTAGATTAGACAACAACAAGACAAAGTAGAATCTAGTATGTAAATCCCTTAGATTAGATAACAAGACAAAGCAGAATCTAGTATGTAAATCCTTTAGATTAGACAACAAGACAAAATAGAATCTAGTATGTAAATCCCTTAGATTAGATAACAAGACAAAGGATAATCTAGTATGTAAATCCCTTAGATTAGATAACAAGACAAAGAAGAATCTAGTATGTACATCCTTTAGTTTAGACAACAATAAGACAAAAGTAGAGTCTAGTATGTAAATCATTTAGATTAGACAACAACAAGACAAAATAGAATCTAGTAGGTAAATCCTTTAGATTAGACAACAAGACAAAGTAGAATCTAGTATGTAAATCCTTTAGATTAGACAACAAGACAAAGTAGAGTCTAGTATGTAAATCCCTTAGATTAGACAACAAGACAAATTAGAATGTAGTATGTAAATCCCTTAGATTAGATAACAGGACAAAATAAAATCTAGTATGTAAATCCCTTAGATTAGACAACAAGACAAAGAAGAATCTAGTATGTAAATCCCTTAGATTAGACAACAAGACAAATTAGAATCTAGTATGTAAATCCTTTAGATTAGACAACAAGACAAAATAGAATCTAGTATGTAAATCCCTTAGATTAGATAACAAGACAAAGTAGAATCTAGTATGTAAATCCCTTAGATTAGACAACAAGACAAAGTAGAATCTAGTATGTAAATCCCTTAGATTAGACAACAAGACAAATTAGAATCTAGTATGTAAATCCCTTAGATTAGACAACAAGACAAAGTAGAATCTAGTATGTAAATCCCTTAGATTAGATAACAAGGCAAAGTAGAATCTAGTATGTAAATCCCTTAGATTAGATAACAAGACAAAGTAGAATCTAGTATGTAAATCTTTTAGATTAGATAACAAGATCAAGTAGATTCTAGTATGTAAATCCCTTAGATTAGATAACAAGACAAAGTAGAATCTAGTATGTAAATCTTTTAGATTAGATAACAAGATAAAGTAGAATCTAGTATGTAAATCTTTTAGATTAGATAACAAGACAAAGTAGAATCTAGTATGTAAATCTTTTAGATTAGAAAACCCACCTTATCAGCGCGCATGCAGTCAACATTTTACGTCCGCAGAATAACCAACCATCGCGTTACGTGACCCAAGCAACGATTAGAAAACTTGACAAACGTCTATGTTTGAGAACACACGTGTTAATGTTTAAAATACAAAATCGAAGAGACACAGCTTTAATAATATCTAAAATTCAATTAGCAAGGAGCAATTTCTATCTAGGGCGTGGCACTTACCACAAGGTATGAAGACGCGACAGCAGGGGGGCTTAATCCGCATGCAGGCATCAACATCCCTGGAAGCTAGGCTGACGGACTCACTCTAACGACCACCACAAACAACTCGGCTTTCAACCTGCTCGTGGGGACACTCAAACGAGGCGCGGCTGTGGTTTCGGTTTGAACTGACGGCATTGCAATGCAGGGACAGGCTCAGTGTATCACTTTGTCGATCACCCTGTCACCTCTCTCTTACCTGTTCTAACGCGTGTCGCAAAACATGCATCTCTCTCTCTCTCTGTCTGTCTGTCTGTCTGTCTGTCTGTCTCTCTCTCTCTCTCTCTCTCTCTCTCTCTCTCTCTCTCTCTCTCTCTCTCTCTCTCTCTCCTTCTCCCTCTCCCTCTCCCTCTCCCTCTCCTCTCTCTCTCTCTCTCTCTCTCTCTCTCTCTCTCTCTCTCTCTCTCTCTCTCTCTCCTTCTCCCTCTCCCTCTCCCTCTCCCTCTCCCTCTCTCTCTCTCTCTCTCTCTCTCTCTCTCTCTCTCTCTCTCTCCTCTCTCTGTGTCTCCCTCTCTCTCTCTCTCTCTCTCTCTCTCTCTCTCTCTCTCTCTCTCTCTCTCTCTCTCTCTCTCTCTCTCTCTCTCTCTCTCTCTCTCTCTGAACACACCGCCACGGCCGTAGTTACAGCGTTTCCATCGTGCTATCCGTCTACGTGGTGACAGGTAAGTGGTCAAAGGTTATAGATGCGTCATAAGCTAAAATAGCCTCCCACCAGACGACAATACAGTGACTGACCGCCCTTTTCCCCATCGATTCAACGCTTCTTTGGTGTTTTGGTGGTCTGTCCTTTTCCCTGCTGCTAAACAGTCCATTCATATTTTATTACCTGGGAGATGGATTACGCACACATAAACAGTGAAACCCATCTCGCCTTCTCACACGATCTCAAACAGCTTTAGGTCTAGGCTTAAAGCGTCACTACCAATCTCGATATTATCTTAATACAGTATACTTGAAATCGAATTTCCCAAAGACCTGCCCCGCCCATCTTGTCTCACCTGTCCTTTTCCCCACAAAGTCCAGATACACATACACACACACACACACACACAAATGTATATATTATATATATATATATATACGAACACAAACGCACACACACACACACACACCACATACACACCACATACACACACACACACACACACAAATGTATATATTATATATATATATATATACGAACACAAACGCACACACACACACACACACACCACACACACACCACATACACACACACACTCGCGCAACGCATACACACACAGACGTGCTTTGCCTTGCTGCACGTAAAAAGTCTGCAATTGATTTTCTCCTCCAGTAGACATAATTGACTTCCGTGCGTTTTTTGCCCCTTATCCGTTCAGCGTTACTGTGTTTTTAAACATTTTTTTTAGTTTTGTTACGTGGATGTTATCGTTATCACCAATCAAAGGGATTTAGTCCCTATGTTTATATATATATATATATATATATATATATATATATATATATATATATATATATATATATATATATATATATATATATATATATATATATATATATAATATATAAAAAAGTGAATCTCTAACTTTGACTGCTCATAACTCAGGAACCACTGCACGAACAATCTCCATATTTCGCATGTAGATTCCAAACAGCCTGCTATAGAATCTAAGGGAATAAACTCTTGGCTAAAATCAGTATTTTAATTGGTTGGGAAAGATTGTTTTGCCTGCGATCCACGAAACATTTCATTTTTTACTAAATCTCAATTCTCAATTTCCGGTATTTACGATAAAATGCCCACATAACTTCAGTATCGAGTAGATCCACTACGCAAAAATCCCAAATAACTTCAGTATCGAGTAGATGCACTACGCAAAAATCCCACATAACTTCAGTATCGAGTAGATGCACTACGCAAAAATCCCACATAACTTCAGTATCGAGTAGATCCACTACGCAAAAATCCCACATAACTTCAGTATCGAGTAGATCCACTACGCAAAAAATCCCACATAACTTCAGTATCGAGTAGATGCACTACGCAAAAAATCCCACATAACTTCAGTATCGAGTAGATCCACTACGCAAAAAATCCCACATAACTTCAGTATCGAGTAGATCCACTACGCAAATATCCCACATAACTTCAGTATCGAGTAGATGCACTACGCAAAAATCCCACATAACTTCAGTATCGAGTAGATCCACTACGCAAATATCCCACATAACTTCAGTATCGAGTAGATGCACTACGCAAAAATCCCACGTAACTTAAGTATCGAGTAGATCCACTACGCAAATATCCCATAACTTAAGTATCGAGTGTTAATTTGATATACTGATTGTACGTGATATCACTCGTTAACCACAGTCAAAATTCAAGAGACCCTGCTTTATGATACAGAAAAAACGATCGAATTAGCTACACATATTTCAAAGTCGGTGTCAAGCGTAAATATGTCATCACGTGCTTTACATATTTCAAAGTATTTCAAAGTCATCGTGTCAAGCGTAAAGATGTAGTCATCACGTGCTTTACATATTTCAAAGTCAGTGTCAAGTGTAAAGATGTAGTCATCACATGCTTTACATATTTCAAAGTCAGTGTCAAGTGTAAAGATGTAGTCATCACATGCTTTACATATTTCAAAGTCAGTGTCAAGTGTAAAGATGTAGTCATCACAGCTTTACACATTCAGTCATATTTCAAAGTCAAGTGTAAAGATGTAGTCATCACATGCTTTACATATTTCAAAGTCAGTGTCAAGTGTAAATATGTAGTCATCACGTGCTTTACATATTTCAAAGTCGGTGTCAAGCGTAAATATGTAGTCATCACGTGCTTTACATATTTCAAAGTCGGTGTCAAGCGTAAATAATCACCTTTTAGGGTTGTGATATACCGGTGTGTGTGTGTGTGTGTGTGTGTGTGTGTGTGTCTGCGCGCGTGCGTGTGAGTGAGTGCATATTTCAAAGTATACAAATATGTATGTGTATGTATATGTATACCGTGTGTGTGTGTATGTGTGTGTGTGTGTGTGTGTGTGTCTGCGCGCGTGTGTGAGTGCATGCAAATGTATGTGTGTGTGTGTGTGTATGTGTGTGTGAGTGTGTATGCATGAGTCAGTGGCACAACTGGGGTGTAATATGTACTCCACAACTCACGCAAACAATAATTTCTCCATATTTTGAAGTTAAATGTTACTGTTTATCGTAAGATTTCAATTGGAAAGACAAAGATAAGTCAGGTAGGTGAGGAAATCAACTTCTTGTTTGCATAGCAATTTCATCATTCTTGTAACCCCCAGGCCCCTTCCACAAAACGCTTTTGCTTGAAAATTTTCTTTTTTCTCTTTGTTTTATTCTCTGTAAACTGGAAGACAAACAAACCATGCAGATCGTAGCGTGGCTGTGTTTGCCGTGTGAATGCTGAATTGGTTGATGGACCGCTAATGCATTTTGATTTGATTTGATTTGATTTGATTTGATTTGATTTGTTTTGATTTGATTTGATTTGATTTGATTTGTTTTGATTTGATTTGATTTGATTTGATTTGATTTGATTTGATTTGATTTGATATTTGATTTTGATTTGATTTGATTTGATTTGATTTGTTTTGATTTGTTTTGATTTGATTTGATTTGTTTTTACCCGCATCCACAACAAAGGTGATCTTGGGGTTTTGGAACGGTTTTTAATTTTGCCTCGACTGCCCTCTAAAGAGCCTAGGGAACTTTAATGTGCACAGAGAGTTGTGATGTGCACATGGGACCTCCTTTTTATTTGTCTGTCTCCGACTAAATGTCGATCCACCTATCTGTACAAGGGGGAAGGATTTTACTCAAGGAAAAAACAACTCAAGAAAATGTTTCAATTTTCGAGATTTGAACCCACGGGTTGAGAGGCCCACGCATTGCTTCTAGCCTACTGAGTCCCCCACCTCAATCCATGCAGACACAGAGATAGTTGCAAAAAGGCAAACACAAAAACAGACAGACAGATATACACACACATACAGACACACCCGCACACCAGCGTGTTATTGCTATTCGTCTGTCAGAACACGGATGTTGATTGCGCACTCTATGGAATGTGTACATTGCAATTGCAACCATAATTCTTTGCCGTCTCATAAATCTAGAGCCGGTATTTCCCAAGGCAAAGTGACATGCCCATGTTCTATAAAAAGAAACAGAAGCAAAAAGGCTTTGCAAGAAAATGTAATTATGGCGCAGACAAGCCCAGTATGTGTAATAATAAAACTTCTCCAATCATGATACCTGCATCAACCTCCAACCCCGCTTATATACGCCCCTATGTATGAGAGCAAGATAAGATATTATACGAAAATGAGCAAACAAAAATAGGTCTAAATAATAATCGACATGAAACAATCTATCCATCTATCTATCTATCTATCTATCTACCTATCTATCTATCTATCTATCTATCTATCTATCTATCTATCTATCTATCGTTATGTTTGTC
>JAXRKP010000348.1:287500-325000 GCA_037039925.1 Doris montereyensis | reverse complement strand
TTATTATTATCATTATTATTATTATTATTATTATTTATTATTATTATTATCATCACCATCATCATCATCGTAATACCCAATCTGTTCTTCTCCCTCCTTATTATCTTTTTCATATTCCATGCATTGTTATTGGACTGCTTGTATTGGGTTGTTCCCCTTTCACATTCAAACTCTATGGTTCACTGGCAACGTAAACTTATCATTCCAAGGACATCAAAACAGAAAAATATTCTGTCAGCAAATCAATGATGTACATAAGGTAATCTATTTTGATTGATTGAGCGAGTGATTTTTTTCACTGATTGAGTGAGTGATTTGTTTTATTGATTGATCGATTTTGAGTTTTCTTCATTGATTGAGTGAGTGAGTGAGTGGTTTTGTATTTATTCTTTGTAGGCTTGTAATCACGAGAGCACCAGACAGTGAGTTGAGTAGGCACAGTGCACTGGTAAATATGGAAGTGAGACGAAGATTTCAGGCCTGCCACTTCTTACCATTGTCACGTCTTAACACCGTACACACTCACTCTTTCTAACTTTGCTATGACCTCCAGCAATGGTTACTTGTCTTCGTTTCATGGAAACATTTGCGCCAACCGCGTTCTGGTTCTACCTGCGCAAGATTTGCTTAGCCCACTTTTCTGGTGTCCATCTCCAAACAAATATAACCACTAGGCGGCGCGCAGTAGTCGCAGTTGCAAACGTGGATGGGAATCTTTAATGTAAATTGTTTTTCAACGATAGGACAAGGACTCGTCTAATATGAGAATGCGTTTAGAATAATTCACAAATCAGTTTAAACAATTAATGTCTGATAACCTCCCGCCATCCTTATATCTATGTCGCGCTCTCTGTCTCCTTTTCGCTGCCTATGTCTCCATCTACCTGCATGTCTATCTGTCTATCTGTCTGCCTGTCTGTCTGCTCTCTCTTTCTCTCTCTCTCTCTCTCTCTCTCTCTCTCTCTCTCTCTCTCTCTCTCTCTCTCTCTCTCTCTCTCTCTCTCTCTCTCTCTCTCTCTCTCTCTCTCTCTCTCTCTCTCTCTCTCTCTCTCTCTCTCTCTGTCTCTGTCTCTCTCTGTCTCTGTCTCTGTCTCTGTCTCTGTCTCTGTCTCTCTCTCTGTCTCTGTCTCTGTCTCTCTCTCTCTCTCTCTCTGTCTCTCTCTCTCTCTCTCTCTACATCTCTCTCTCTCTCTCTCTCTCTCTCTCTCTCTCTCTCTCTCTCTCTCTCTCTCTCTCTCTCTCTCTCTCTCTCTCTCTCTCTCTCTCTCTCTCTCTCTCTCTCTCTCTCTCTTCTCTCTCTCTCTCTCTCTCTCTCTCTCTCTCTCTCTCTCTCTCTCTCTCTCTCTCTCTCTCTCTCTCTCTCTCTCTCTCTCTCTCTCTCTCTCTCTCTCTCTCTCTCTCTCTCTCTCTCTCTCTCTCTCTCTCTCCGTCTCTCTCTCTCTCTCTCTCTCTCTCTCTCTCTCTCTCTCTCTCTCTCTCTCTCTCTCTCTCTCTCTCTCTCTCTCTCTCTGTCTCTCTCTCTTTCTCTCTCTCTCTCTCTCTGACTCTCTCTCTCTCTCTCTCTTTCTCTCTCTCTCTCTCTCTCTCTCTGTTTCTCTGTCTCTCTGACTCTTGCACACTTTCTCTCTGTCTCTCTCTCTGTCTCTGTCTCTCTGTCTCTCTCTCTCTCCCTCTCTCTACTCTCTCTCTCTCTGTCTGTCTGTCTGTCTGTCTCTCTCTCTCTCTCTCTCTCTCTCTCTCTCTCTCTCTCTCTCTCTCTCTCTCTCTCTCTCTCTCTCTCTCTCTCTCTCCTCAATCTATTTACCTACCTATATATCTATCTATCTTCGTCAGTCAAACACATTTAAAGCAAGTAGATCTATTTCCCCCCAGCTGTGGAGAACTTTTTCTCTATCTAATAAACATTTTGACCATTGACATGAGCAGACTCTATCTAGCCATAGCTAGTCACCGATTGGGCTCCATTCTCCGTCTGTGTATATTGATGATGCTTAATGGGTCTCTCTTTATCATTTCCCATGTTAGTACTTCCTCTCAACAGTGGGATGAGACGGGCGATTTGTTTGCTGTCCAGGGCTGCGACCACGCTGAAAAGATAGCAGACGATAGCATTAGCACTGCGTCTCATGTCTGTCTCCAACACTTGTACTACTGCACTTTAGGCCATTGCTCAAGAGAAGCTAGAAACGTCTCTGTACTCTGTCTCTGCTCTGTCTCTGTCTCTGTCTCTGTCTCTGTCTCTCTCTCTCTCTCTCTCTCTCTCTCTCTCTCTCTCTCTCTCTCTCTCTCTCTCTCTCTCTCTCTCTCTCTCTCTCTCTCTCTCTCTCTCTCTCTCTCTCTCTCTCCTTGTTTTACAAGGAAAAGAAAACTGTTTGTTTTGACTTTCTTTTCTTGTTAAAGACCGTCTGAAGGGCTCCATGTTTGGGAACCGAGTTTTTATCTCAAACGCTAAGGACATGATGCTCTTCTCTGTCTGTCTCAAGACCCGTTTGTTTTCCAAATTCATATAACAAATGGGCGAGATGCTCAAAGCAAATGTTTCTCTCTAATTTCGGTGTGAGTCAACTGCCCTCTGCATCTCTGGTTTGCAAATCTCTCTCTCGTTTTCTAGAGAAGAGCGGTGCCTATCAATTCTAATGTCTGGTTTAGAAGTCTCTCACAACGTTCTTTGTTAACATTGGACTCTCTCTCTCGCACCCCACTCTCTCTCTCTCTTAATTCTATTTGTTGCCTCTCTCTCTCTCTCAGGATTGATATTCATGCTTCAGTCCACATGTTCCTCACTCTCTTCTGTGATCATCTCTCTCTTTATCGTCACTCATTCTCTTGTTTATCAATCTGTATTGCTGGAGTCTAAAATCTTCTGCCAATTTTGATATATTGATCTCCCCTGATTGACTTACTCTAATAAAGTCTCCCTGAAAACCCCAAGATCGTCAGAAATGCAGGAATCTGTATCTCTGTGCGCCTGTCTATATCTCTGAACCTTTGAAACCCTCCTCTCCTCAGAGAGCTGACGCTTTCTCCTCTCTTCCTGTAAACCACGAAGTGGAACATGTGACACAAGATGACCTCTCTTGGATGGAACACTCTCACCGCTATCTGTGATGGGTCTGTGGCTGACCTCACACACACACACCCTCTCTCTCTGTGATGGGGTCTCTGGCTGACCTCACACACACACACACCCTCTATCTGTGATGGGTCTGTGGCTGCCCTCACTCACGCTCTCACACACACACACTATCTGTAATGGGTCTGTGGTTGCCCTCTCACACACACACACACACATCTATCTGTGATGGGCCTGTCTCTGCCTCTCACACACACACACACACACACACACACACTATCTCTGATGGGTCTGTGGCTGCCCTCTCACACACACACTCCCTCTGTGATGGGTCTGTCTGTCTCACACGCACACACCTATCTGTCATGGGTCTCACACACACACACACCCCTATCTGTGATGGGTCTGTGGCTGCCCTCCACACACACACACACACCCCTATCTGTGATGGGTCTGTCCATGCCCTCTCACACACACACACACACCTCCTGTCTCTATCTATGATCTCTGGCGTCTGTCTCTCCTGTCTCTCTCACATACACACACACACCTCCTCTATCTGTGATGGGTCTGTGACTGCTCCTCACACATACACACACACACACTCTCTCTATCTGTCTCTGGGCTCTCCCTCTGCTCTCTCACACACACACACACACCCCTATCTGTGATGGGTCTGTCTCTGCCTCTCACACACACACACACACACCCCCCTATCACTGATGGGTCTCTGGCTGCCTCTCTCACACACACAAACACACTCCTATCTGTGATGGGTCTCTGGCTGCCCTCTCACACACACACACTCCCTATCTGTGATGGGCCTATGGCTGCTCTCTCTCATTCACACTCTCACACACCCTTTCTGTAATGGGTCTGTGGCTGCCTCTCTCCACACACACACACACACTCTCTCTATCTGTGATGGGTCTGTGGCTCTCCCTCTCACACACACACACACACACTACCTCTCTGTGATGGGTCTCTGGCTGCCCTCACACACTCACACTCTCTCTCTCTCTCTGTGATGGGTCTGTCTCTGCCCTCACACACACTCACATCTCTCTGTCTCTCTCTCTCTGTACTCTCTCACACATACACACACTCACACCTCTCTCTCTCTGTCTCTGGGTCTGTGGCTGCCTCTCTCACACACACTCCTCTCTGTCTCTCTCTCTCTGGTCTGCCCTCTCACACACACACACACACACCTATCTGTGATGGGTCTCTGTCTCTGCCTGTCTCTCACTCTCACACACACTCTCTCTCTCTGATGGGCCTGTGGCTGCCCTCACACACACACACACACCCTATCTGTGATGGGTCTGTGGCTGCACTCACACACACACATCCCTATCTGTGATGGGTCTGTGGCTGCTCTCTCTCTCTCTCACACACACACACACACACCTCTCTCTGTGATTGGGTCTGTGGCTCTCCCTCCTCACACACACACTCACACACACACCCTATCTGTGATGGGTCTGTAGCTGTCCTCACACTCTGCACACATCCCTTCTCTTATCTCTGATGGGCCTGTCTCTGCTCTCTCACACACACACAGACACCTCCTATCTGTGATGGGCCTGTGGCTGTCCTCTCACACACACACACCCTCTATCTGTGATGGGTCTCCCTCTGCCTCTCACACACACACCCTATCTGTGATGGGTCTGTCTGTCTCTGCTCTCTCACACACACACACTCCTATCTGTCTCTGGGTCTGTGGCTGCCCTCTCTCTCACACACTCACACACCTATCTGTGATGGGCTCTGTGGTCTCTCACTCTCTCACTCTCTCACTCACACTCTCTCTCTGATCTCTCTGTGGCTCTCTCTCTCTCACTCTCACTCTCACCACTCTATCTCTGATGGGTCTGTGGCTGCCCTCACACACACACACACCCTATCTGTGATGGGTCTGTGGCTGCCTCTCTCACACACACTCTCTCTCTCACTCCTCTCTCTCTCTCACTGTGATGGGTCTGTGGCTGCCTCTCACACTCTTGCACACTCTCTCTTTCCTCTCTCTTCCACTCTTTGATCTGTCTCTCTGTCTCTTTGTGGTCTCTGTCTGTCTCTCTGTCACTCACTCTTCACATTCTCTATCTCTGTCTGTCTGTCTGTGGTCTGTCTCCTCTCTCACTCTGTCTCCCTCTCTCTCTCTCTGGGCCTATGGCTGCCTGTCTGTCTGTCTCACACTCCTCTATCTGTGATGGGTCTGTCTGCCCTCCCACACATTTACACACTAGATCTATCTGCTGTGGGAACTTCTAATCAATAAACATTTTGACCATTGACATGAGCAGACCAGCTAGCCACTAGTCACCTATCTGTGATGGGTCTGATGATGCTGGGTTCTTACATTTCCACACCCCCTGTCAACATGTGATGAGACGGGTCTGTGGCTGCCCTCACACACTGAAAAGATAGCAGACGATAGCATTAACACTGGGTCTCATGTCTGTCTCCAACACTTGTACTACTGCACTTTTAGGCACTCACACCTATGTACTCTTCAGAAAAAATGGGTCTCTGGCTGCCCTCTCTCACACACACATCCTCTATCTGTGATGGGTCTGTGGTTGCTCTCTCACACTCTCACTCACACACTCCTATCTGTTTTGGGTCTGTGTTTTGCCTTTCTTTTCTTGTTAAACACACACTCCATGTTTGGGAACATTTTTATCTCAAACGCTAAGGATGATGCTGTTCTCGGCTCAAGACGTTTGTTTTCCAAATTCATATAACAAATGGGCGAGATGCTCAAAGCAAATGTGTTTCCGTATTTCGGTGTGGTCAACTGCCCTGTGCATCGCTGTTTTCTAGCAAAACCTATCAATTTAATGTCTGGTTTGTTCGTTCTTTGTTAACATTGACCCTTCTCCGCCACCACCCCCAGTTCTTAATTCTATTTGTTGCCTAAAACCTAAAACAGGATTGAAGTTCTGTGATGCGAGTGCCTGGAGGAAAATCACACAATTTTGACACACCCTTGTTCTGCTTTCCCCTTCATGTTTAATTGAAACTTTGCCTGGGTCTAATAAATTCTATTTGTTGCCTAAAAATGAAAACCCCAAGATCACACAAATGCAGGAATCTAAGTCTATGTGATGGGTCTGTGAACCTTCGCCCTCCAATCACAGAGAGCTGGACACACACCTATCTGTAATGGGTCTGTGGCACAAGATGAAAACTCATTTGACAAGTCATGTAAGTTACTCTGAACCGCTAGACCCTCACACACCACCAGATCTGTGATGGGTCTGTTCTGTAAACCACACACAACACACACCTATCAATGGGTCTGTGGCTGACCTCACACACACACACACACACACACCTATCTGTGATGGGTCTGTGGCTGAACTCACACACACACACAACACACATATCTGTGATGGGTCTGTGGCTGCCCTCACACACACACACACACACCCCTATCTGTGATGGGTCTGTGGCTGCCCTCACACACACACACACACCTATCTGTGATGGGTCTGTGGCTGCCCTCCACACACACACACACACACACATCTATCTGTGATGGGTCTGTGGCTGCCCTCACACACACACACACACCCCTATCTGTGATGGGTCTGTGGCTGCCCTTTTTCACACACACACACACACCCCTATCTGTGATGGGTCTGTGGCTGCCCTCACACACACACACACACACCCTATCTGTGATGGGTCTGTGGCTGCCCTCACACACACACACACCCTATCTGTGATGGGTCTGTGGCTGCCCTCACACATACACACACCCCCTATCTGTGATGGGTCTGTGGCTGCCCTCACACACACACACACACCCTATCTGTGATGGGTCTGTGAACCCTCACACACACACACACACACACACCTATCTGTGATGGGCCTGTAGCTATAACACACACACACACAACACACACCCCTATCTGTGATGGGTCTGTGGCTGCCCCTCACACACACACACACACACCTATCTGTGATGGGTCTGTGGCTGCCCTCACACACACACACACACACTCCCTATCTGTGATGGGTCTGTGGCTGCCCTCTAGAACACACACACACACACCCCTATCTGTGATGGGTCTGTGGCTGCCCTCACACACACACACACACCCCTTTCTGTAATGGGTCTGTGGCTGCCCTCCCACACACACACCCTATCTGTGATGGGTCTGTGGCTGCCCTCACACACACACACACATCTACTACCTGTCTGTGATGGGTCTGTGGCTGCCCTCACACACACACACACACCCTATCTGTGATGGGTCTGTGGCTGCCCTCTCACACACTACACTACTACTGTGGTGGGTCTGTGGCTGCCCTCACACACACACACACACACACTATCTGTGATGGGTCTGTGGCTGCCCTCACACACACACACCTATCTGTGATGGGTGTGTGGCTGCCCTCACACACACACACACATCTATCTGTGATGGGTCTGTGGTTGCCCTCACACACACACACACCTATCTGTGATGGGTCTGTGGCTGCCCTCACCACTCACACACACACACACACACACACCTATATCTGTGATGGGTCTGTGGCTACCCTCACACACACACACACACACACACACATTATCTGTGATGGGTCTGTAGCTGCCCTCACACACACACACACACACACACCTATCTGTGATGGGTCTGTGGCTGCCCTCCACACACACACACACCTATCTGTGATGGGCCTGTGGCCCAACCTCACACACACACTAGAAACCCCTATCTGTGATGGGTCTGTGGCTGTCACACACCTATCTGTGATGGGTCTGTGATGGATCACACACACACACATCTATCTGTGATGGGTCTGTGGCTGCCCTCTCACACACACACACACCTATCTGTGATGGGTCTTTGGCTGCCCTCACACACACACACACACACACACACCTATCTGTGATGGGCCTGTGGTTGCCCTCACAGTCACACACACAACCTATCTGGATGGGTCTGTGGCTGAAATCACACACACACACACTATCTGTGATGGATTTACACTGTGGCTAGACACACAACACCCCTCTGTGATGGGTCTGTGGCTGCCCTCACACACACACACACACACCCCTATCTGTGATGGGTCTGTGGCTGCCCTCACCCTCACAACACATCACACACACACAGGTTTTTATCTGTGATGGGTCTGTGGCTGCCCTCACACACACACACATGTATCTGTGATGGGTATACTATATCACACACACACACACAGACTATCTGTGATGGGTCTGAGGCTGCCCTCACACACACACACACACCCCTATCTGTGATGGGTCTGTTTCCCTCACACACACACACACACACCTATTTGATGGGTCTGTGGCTGCCCTACACATGGACACACCCCTATGTGTGATGGGTCTGTGGCTGCCCTCACACACAAGACACACAGTTATTTATCTGTGTGGGTAGTGGCTTGCCCTCAACACACACACACATAAACTTCTGTTAGATTCACATATCTGTGAAACTGGCTAACACACATCATTATCTGTGATGGGTCTGTGGTTTTCAAAACACATGTTTGACACACCTATCTGTGATGGGTCTATGGCTAGCCCATCACACACACACATACATCCCTATCTGTGATGGGCCTGTGGAGAGCCTAATCTTATATATCTGTGGTGGGCCTGTGGCTGCCCTCACACAGTTTTATCTGTGGTATCTGTGGCTGCTCTCTCAACTCTCTCACACACACACATTTCTGTGATTGGGTCTGTGAGTCCCTCACACAAGACACACAGTCATTGATCTGTGATGGGCCTGTGGCTGCCCTCACATGCAACAATTGTGATGGGTCTAAGCTCCCTGACAGCACAACAACAGAGATCTGTATTCTGTGGCTGCCCTCACACACACACACACACCTATCTGTGATGGGTCTGTAATCTTACACACACACACATTATGTGATGGGTCTGTGGCTGCCCTCACACACACACACAACACCTATCTGTGATGGGTCTGTGGCTGTCATCACTACACACACCTTCTGTGATGGGTCTATTGCAAGTCACACACACACAACACATCTGATGTAATGGGTCTAAACAGCTGCCCTCACACTTACACACACATCTGTAATGGGTCTGTGACTGCCCTCACTACACACACACACATAATTTATAATTATGGGTCTGTGGCTGCCTACACTACACATACACACCCCTATCTGTGAAGACTTGTTAAACTCACAACACAACAGGATCTGTGAGGGTATGTTGCTGCCATCACATGTCACACATCCCCTATCTATTTATTATTCACACACACAAAGATAATGGAAAATGGGTTGTTATCTGTTCAGCAGAGATCACACCTATCTGTGATTGGTCTGTGGCTGCCCTCACAGACACATGACACACACCCAATGTGAAAGGTTAATCAGACACACACATTTCACACATCTATCTGTATGGGCCTGTGGCTGCCCTCACACACACACACAGTACACATCTATCTGTGATGGGTTGTTTATCATCCTTTCACACACACACTGAGACTATCTGTATGGGTCTGTCGCTGCCCTCAAACACACACACACACACACCTATCTGTGATGGGCATGTGGCTGTCCTCACACACACACACAACTATCTGCGATGGGTCTGTGGCTGCCCTCACACACACACACAACACTATCTGTGATATCTGTGGCTGATCTCACACACACACTAACCATAATGATCTGTGATAATCTATAATTGACATGAATAAATACACACACACCTATCTGTGATGGGTTTGTGGAATTTCAAACTCAACACACACAACACACATCTATCTGTGATCTAATGTGGCTGCCCTCACACATACACACATGATAATATCTGTGATGAGTCTGTGGCTGCCCTCACACACACACACAAGACCTATCTCTGATGGGTCTGTGGCTGCCCTCAATAACACTATCACACACCCCTATCTGTGATGGGAGCTTTAATACCCTCAACACACACATACACCCCTATCTGTGATGGGTCTGTGGCTATGAATCACACACACAACAATAACACCCTATCTGTGATAAGTAATAACAAAACTGCCCTCACACACAACATAATGAGACACCTAATCTGTGATGGGTCTGTAGCTGCCCTCACACACACATACCCCTATCTTGATGGGTCTGTGGCTGCCCTCGCATTACACAACACACAGTAATAATATTTGTGATGGGTCTATGGCTGCCCTCAAACACAATACACTTCTATCTGTGATGGTCTGTTTCTGCCCTCAACACACACACACACACACACCCCTATCTGTGATGGGTCTATCTCTGCCCTCAAACACACACACAATACAAATATCTGTGATGGGTCTGTGGCTGCCCTCACACACACACACACCACACCCCTATCTGTGATGGGTCTGTGGCTGCCCTCACACCCCCCCCCCCTCATTTTCACCTGGGAAGAATGAGAAAAATTTGTTAAGTATAATATATCTCAATGTCATGACTTCAGGATTTGAAACCACTACCTCATGGTTTTGAGTTTGACTAGATATGATTAGATCTAGACCACCGATGCATAATTAGAGTTAATCTTACTATTTATTATAACACTACCGATGCATAATTAGAGTTAATCTTACTATTTATTATTACACTACCGATGCATAATTAGAGTTAATCTTACTATTTATTATAACACTACCGATGCATAATTAGAGTTAATCTTACTATTTATTATAACACTACCGATGCATAATTAGAGTTAATCTTACTATTTATTATAACACTACCGATGCATAATTAGAGTTAATCTTACTATTTATTATAACACCACCGATGCATAATTAGAGTTAATCTTACTATTTATTATAACACTACCGATACATAATTAGAGTTAATCTTACTATTTATTATTTTATTACACCACCCATGCATAATTAGAGTTAATCTTACTATTTATTATTACACCACCCATGCATAATTAGAGTTAATCTTACTATTTATTATTACGCCACCCATGCATAATTAAAGTTAATCTTACTATTTATTACACCATCCATGCATAATCTTTCTTTCTTTCTTTCTGTCTTTCTTTCTTTCTTTCTTTCTTTCTTTCTCTTTCTTTCTTTCTTTCTTTCTTTTTTTTCTTTCTTTCGTTCTTTCTTTTTTTTCTTTCTTTCTTTCTTTCTTTCTTTCTTTCTTTCTTTCTTTCTTTCTTTCTTTCTTTCTTTCTTTCTTTCTTTCTTTCTTTCTTTTCTTTCTTTCTTTCTTTCTTTCTTTCTTTCTTTTTCTTTCTTTCTTTCTTTCTTTCTTTCTTTCTTTCTTTCTTTCTTTCTTTCTTTCTTTTTCTTTCTTTCTTTCTTTCTTTCTTTCTTTCTTTCTTTCTTCTTTCTTTCTTCTTTCTTTCTTTCTTTTTCTTTTTCTTTCTTTCTTTCTTTCTTTCTTTCTTTCTTTCTTTCTTTCTTTCTTTCTTCTTTCTTTCTTTCTTTCTTTCTTTCTTTCTTTCTTTCTTTTTCTTTCTTTCTTTCTTTCTTTCTTTCTTTCTTTCTTTTCTTTCTTTCTTTCTTTTTCTTTCTTTTTCTTTTTCTTTCTTGGTGTGTACATGCATTGGATTTTGTACTGCCATCAACGTAATTGTATTGGTGTCGGGGTTTGAAGGTACTGATTTAGGTGCATTGGATTTTGTACTGTCATCAACGTAATTGTATTGGTGTCGGGGTTTGAAGGTACTGATTTAGGTGCATTGGATGTTGCACTGTCATCAACGTAATTGTATTGGTGTCGGGGTTTGACGGTACTGATTTAGGTGCATTGGATGTTGCACTGTCATCAACGTAATTGTATTTGTGTCGGGGTTTGAAGGTACTGATTTAGGTGCATTGGATGTTGCACTGTCATCAACGTAATTGTATTGGTGTCGGGGTTTGAAGGTACTGATTTAGGTGCATTGGATGTTGTACTGTCATCAACTTAATTGTATTGGTGTCGGGGTTTGAAGGTACTGATTTAGGTGTATTGAATTTTGTACTGTCATCAACTTAATTGTATTGGTGTCGGGGTTTGAAGGTACTGGTTTAGGTGCATTGGATTTTGTACTGTCATCAACGTAATTGTATTTATGTCGGGGTTTGAAGGTACTGATTTAGGTGCATTGGATTTTGTACTGTCATCAACGTAATTGTATTTATGTCGGGGTTTGAAGGTACTGATTTAGGTGCATTGGATTTTGTACTGTCATCAACTTAATTGTATTGGTGTCGGGGTTTGAAGGTACTGGTTTAGGTGCATTGGATTTTGTACTGTCATCAACTTAATTGTATTGGTGTCGGGGTTTGAAGGTACTGGTTTAGGTGCATTGGATTTTGTACTGTCATCAACTTAATTGTATTGGTGTCGGGCTTTGAAGGTACTGATTTAGGTGCATTGGATTTTGTACTGTCATCAACTTAATTGTATTGGTGTCGGGGTTTAAAGGTACTGATTTAGGTGCATTGGATTTTGTACTGTCATCAACTTAATTGTATTGGTGTCGGGGTTTAAAAGGTACTGATTTAGGTGCATTGGATTTTGTACTGTCATCAACGTAATTGTATTGGTGTCGGGGTTTAAAGGTACTGATTTAGGTGCATTGGATTTTGTACTGTCATCAACGTAATTGTATTGGTGTCGGGGTTTGAAGGTACTGGTTTAGGTGCATTGGATTTTGTACTGTCATCAACTTGGAATTGTATTGGTGTCGGGGTTTGAAGGTACTGATTTAGGTGCATTGGATTTTGTACTGTCATCAACTTAATTGTATTGGTGTCGGGGTTTTTACTGATTTAGGTGCATTGGATTTTGTACTGCCATCAACTTAATTGTATTGGTGTCAAGGGTTTTAAAGGTACTGATTTAGGTGCTTTGGATTTTGAACTGCCATCAACTTAATTGTATCGTTTTAAAGGTACTGATTTAGGTGCGTTCAACGTGGCGAGGTTTTAAAGGTACTGGTTTAGGTGCATTGGATTTCGTGTTGTCATCAACTTAATTGTATTGGTGTTGGGGCTTAAATGTACTGGTTTAGGTGCTTCAATAAATGCCCCCATTGTATTGGTTTGTCTTATGCCCGAGACCTCTGCTCTCTACGGACTGCTCTGTTGTGAGAAATTGGAATTTCAAGATTGGATTTGATTTGATTTGATTTGATTTGATTTACTTACATGCACAACTAAAGTGCTCTAGGGGATTTTGATCAGATTTTTAATTGTGCCCGGACTGCCTGTAAACAGCCAAAGGGATCTTTAACGTTCACAGAGCATTGGGATTTGCACACGGAACCTCCTTTTATCGTCCGTCTCCGATCGGACTAGGTGTTGAAGCCCACACCTTACACCTGGACTATCGAGTCCCCTGGATTTCAGGAAAGGTCCATGTGATACAGTATATGTGTATTTGTAACGGAATGCCTTGATGGTGGAACTGTGTGAAAATGGTGAGCAAATCTAAGTATTTCATGTACGAGATTTATCAAAGAGATTGAAACTAAAGCCTCGTTTAGACTAGTACTTGCTCTTTACAATCACTTGTAAGACAAGCAAACACTACATCAACTTGTTCTTTACAATCACTTGTAACACAAGCAAACACTACATCAACCTGTTCTTTACAATCACTTGTAACACAAGCAAACACTACATCAACCTGTTCTTTACAGTCACTTGTAAGACAAGCAAACACTACATCAACTCGCTCTTTACAATCACTTGTAACACAAGCAAACACTACATCAACCTGTTCTTTACAATCACTTGTAACACAAGCAAACACTACATCAACCTGTTCTTTACAATCACTTGTAAGACAAGCAAACACTACATCAACCTGTTCTTTACGATCACTTGCAAGACAAGCAAACACTACATCAACTTGTTCTTTACAATCACTTGTAAGACAAGCAAACACTACATCAACTTGTTCTTTACAATCACTTGTAAGACAAGCAAACACTGCATCAACTTGCATAAGAAAGTGGCCAACAAAATGACGCATAATGTTGCTGCAATCCCGGTAAATCGGGTAAGTGTGTAACTCCCAGGTTTGTCTGACATCTTATCGTAGTAGTTGTAGTTATAGTAAAGCAAGTGACAAAACTTACAATCTGTGTTGGTGTTGTGCCAAGTGTTTGATGACTGAGAGGAGACGTTCATTGCGTCATTGAAAGGTCAGAATTAGAGCTACAGCGTGACGATTCTACCGCTGCATTCCTGGGTGAGACGGAAACACGTCACCACACCCCAAACCGAGGCACTGATGGAAGGGCGTGGGTGTCTAACATAGGCCAAGCTTGACTCTTCTACTTTCTGATTGGCTAAACCTTGATACATGACATGTCTTATACGTAACGACACACGGATCAGATCACCACTACTTCATTTCTGTGTAAATCGAACGTCGACGAGCTAGTTCGTGTCTTGGAGTCTGGTTTGACGATCGATTTGAAAGGTATCTAAAGATCACAGGTAAAAATATTTAGCATAGTTGTGCGTTGTGTATAATATTTAGTCTTGAAATTTTTACTTATATGTTTTCATTACATGACGAGATTTTTCAGTCAGGTTTATTAAGGAGTAACAATTCAAATTGAATTCAAAACGGATTTTATGAACTGTAGCCGTTTATCGGAGAGAGAAAAAAAAGTTGTTTAATGTATGCTAGCCATGCAATTACGAACAGGAAATGACGTAATATTGACATTCTGTGTATGAATGATCATATCATTATGTTTCTGTCTGTGGATCCCGGTGGCCTTCTGATAGAAGCCAGACTCGAGACCATGAGATGACGAGTTTAAATTGATGTTTTTGCAAACACCGCCCTCCCCCATGTGTTGGTCGCCTATGATGGCCCCTCTAGACGTAAGAGGACGTGATGATGACTTGCGCCTTGAGGAACAGAATTACAGTTTGCTCCCTTTATAGAGATTCAAACGGGCATGACGTTTAAACAGCTTGGACGAACTTCTGCGAGGACACGTGTCATGTGCATGGGGTAATTTTGTACCACTGCAGCCATTGATGCTACGTGTACTGACATAATAATCATTAGACTTCAGCTCTCTAGGGATTTGAGGGAGTGCAATGACTGATGGATGACTGAAGCATTCAAACCTGAAATTATTACCTACGCTGAGAAAAGATAAAGGATCAATTCCAATCCTGTTTTTGTTCTCCTCTCTCCTCCTTGAGAACACCAGATGACAGTTTGAGCACGTGTTTGCTAACTCAGGTCCTTCA
Organism: Doris montereyensis; assembly: GCA_037039925.1. NCBI lineage: Eukaryota > Metazoa > Mollusca > Gastropoda > Nudibranchia > Dorididae > Doris > Doris montereyensis. Next base: position 309,679 of record JAXRKP010000348.1, on the reverse strand, counting down.
TCACCGGTGATCTCAGGGTTTGGGTATGATGTCCTAGACTTTTGGTCTGACTTCAAAACTTCAAAATTGTCCCTGTACACATTTATATGGCACCTCTAAGGTTTCCATTTGTCTAAACAGTTTTCATTTGTCTAAACAGTTTTCATTTTGTCTACATAGTTTTCATTTGTCTAAACAGTTTTCATTTGTCTACATAGTTTTCATTTGTCTAAAGTTTTCATTTGTCTTAGTTTTCATTTGTCTACATAGTTTTCATTTGTCTATTTTTCATTTGTCTACATAGTTTTCATTTGTCTACATAGTTTTCATTTGTTTTTTCATTTGTCTACATAGTTTTCATTTGTCTACATAGTTTTCATTTGTCTACATAGTTTTCATTTGTCTACATAGTTTTCATTTGTCTACATAGTTTTCATTTGTCTACATAGTTTTCATTTGTCATTTTTCATTTGTCTACATAGTTTTCATTTGTCTACATAGTTTTCATTTGTCTACATAGTTTTCATTTGTCTACATAGTTTTCATTTGTCTACATAGTCACTGACTGCAAGATTAAGTGTGGGTGGTTACTTATTTCCCTTCACCCTTTCATGTATCTCCCATCCATGCTATTACTTCTAAATTCACCTGAGGTCACCGCATATGGTGGATGGGGTAATATTATTTCAATAAAACAATATTTAAAAAAGCTAAATTAAGTATAAGAAGGAACATGATAGTATGTTTTTATCATCGACAAATCCGTGTCACACTTGGTATGGTCTTATCAGGTTCATTACCTTCGGCGTAGCCTCTGATGCAAACACCATACATTACTTGACTCCTCTCCCCCTCCTCTCTCTCCACCCCCAAATGTTGAGAAAATATTATACAATCAATTATATTTTTCGTTTCTAACTCTAACCTTTGACAAAAAATTGGGAATTGCATTTAACGCATTTTAATTCAAAATTGGAACGAGGCGACAGACGAGGTGAAATATTGTCGTCAAAGGAGAACCGCCATTGCCTTTCGAAACGGCCAAGACGTTTACACAGACCTTGAATTTTCGCTCATCTCACCTTGATCAGTGCATTTATTCCCTAAGCAATACGACTGTTTCAAACCGAGCAAAGACAGCGACAACGTTCCTCATTTCTCCACCTACATCCATACACATGTAATCTTCTATGTCGTACTAGATAGGATGTCTGTATGTCAATTGTGATTGTAACGTGACAGTACAACTGTCCACGATCGAGTGAATTTTCCCATTTCTCCATTCCCCTCACTTTTACTCCCCTTTAGCTATTCTAGTTGGTTTTAAAGTTAAGATAGAAATTTGTTTGTAGCTTTGTAGAATTGTATCATGTGACAATGTCAATAATCTCATCTGAGATCAGTTAAATTATCTTAATTATGTGAACATTATATTAGTATTTTCTCCAATTCAATGTTTGGGATCATTCATAGAATATATTAGTATTTTCTCCACTTCAAGGTTTGGAATCATTCATAGAATATATTACTATTTTCTCCACTCCAAGGTTTGGAATCATTCATAGAATATATTAGTATTTTCTCTACTCCAAGGTTTGGAATCATTCATAGAATATATTAGTATTTTCTCTACTCCAAGGTTTGGAATCATTCATAGAATATATTAGTATTTTCTCCACTCCAAGGTTTGGAATCATTCATAGAATATATTAGTATTTTCTCCACTCAAGGTTTGGAATCATTCATAGAATATATTAGTATTTTCTCTACTCCAAGGTTTGGAATCATTCATAGAATATATTAGTATTTTCTCTACTCCAAGGTTTGGAATCATTCATAGAACATATTGGTATTTTCTCCACTCCAAGTTTTGGGATCATTCATAGAACATATTAGTATTTTCTCCAATTCAATGTTTGGGATCATTCATAGAATATATTAGTATTTTCTCCACTCCAAGGTTTGGAATCATTCATAGAACATATTAGTATTTTCTCTACTCAAGGTTTGGAATCATTCATAGAACATATTAGTATTTTCTCCACTCCAAGTTTTGGGATCATTCATAGAACATATTAGATTTTCTCAATTCAATGTTTGGGATCATTCATAGAATATATTAGTATTTTCTCCACTCCAAGGTTTGGAATCATTCATAGAACATATTAGTATTTTCTCCAATTCAATGTTTGGAATCATTCATAGAATATATTAGTATTTTCTCCACTCCAAGGTTTGGAATCATTCATAGAACATATTAGTATTTTCTCCAATTCAATGTTTGGGATCATTCATAGAATATATTAGTATTTTCTCCACTCCAAGGTTTGGAATCATTCATAGAACATATTAGTATTTTCTCCAATTCAATGTTTGGAATCATTCATAGAATATATTAGTATTTTCTCCCCTCCAAGGTTTGGAATCATTCATAGAACATATTAGTATTTTCTCCACTCCAAGTTTTGCGATCATTCATAGAACATATTAGTATTTTCTCCAATTCAATGTTTGGGATCATTCATAGAACATATTAGTATTTTCTCCACTCAAGGTTTGGGATCATTCATAGAACATGTTAGTATTTTCTCCAATTCAATGTTTGGGATCATTCATAGAACATATTAGTATTTTCTCCAATTCAATGTTTGGGATCATTCATACAATTAGAATGCAAGGCATACCATGAAAGCTACGTCAATACATTAGAAACATAATGATTTATAATGTGTCTAAAAAGCCCTACATGTGAAAAGACTAATGGCGTTTCTTTCCTTTGATTAAAACGCGCTATCTGAATCTCATTCACAGGTCAATTTTACCCTGACACCATGTCGTTGAAGGCAATAGTTATCCTGGCATCGCTGTCATCCGTAGTTCTGGGGGGAACGCTGATGGAAGAGGCACAGAAAGCAGGGCTCACGACGTTGGCAAGCTTGGTGAAGAGCGTGGGTTTGGACAAAAGCTTAGATACAGGTAAACAACTCACCGTTACTGGTAAGTCGTATAGTAGTCGGGTCACCATCTCGACACATTTGGGGTCACAATGGACTCGAAATATCAGAGGTTAACTGTACACTCTCTGCAGTGACCGTTTGGAATAATTTCTTGTTTATAAATATGATGAGAAACTATTCTCAAAAAGTGTGGATATATCCATTACATTTCGGAACACACGAAGGAGATCAGTTACTGAATAATCCAACACATTGGGGACATTCTCAAAAGGTTTGAAAGCGATTACGAAAGTTAACTTTCATGTAAACATTACGAAAGTTAACTTTCATGTAAACGTTACGAAAGAGATAACCTGTTAAGTAGTGGGTAAAATAAGTAATTTTGTCATAGGAGTGATTCATACTGTTGTCATACAGATTTTGTCATAGGAGTGAATCATACTGTTATCATACAGATTTTGTCATAGAAGTGAATCATACTGTTATCATACAGATTTTGTCATAGAAGTGAATCATACTGTTATCATACAGATTTTGTCATAGGAGTGAATCATACTGTTATCATACAGATTTTTGTCATAGGAGTAGGTCATACTGTTATCATACAGATTTTGTCATAGGAGTGATTCATACTGTTATCATACAGATTTTGTCATAGGAGTGATTCATACTGTTATCATACAGATTTTGTCATACAAGGAAGCGATTAAATTAAGCTTTTAGATAACTCGTATTGTTTTAGTATCTAAGAATTACCCATCAATGCTGGGCATAGGGATCGATACAAGATTCGGACAACATACAGAATCGGCTATTTGCTTTGCTGTTGATTTCTTTTGAAATGGAGGGGGGGGAGGCAGGGGGACACGGAGGTAAGGGCGCCAGGGGGCAATGGGGCAAGGGGGGGGTAGGGTTAAAACAAATTTATGTTGTGCTTTCCTGAAGAAACTGGCCTCGGGTCTTTGGAAAGTCGTTGTGTATGCGTGTAAGTGTTTGCTTGAAGTCAGGAATTGGGTGTTTGTTTCACGTGTAAGTGTTTGCTTGAAGTCAGGAATTGGGTGTTTGTTTCACGTGTAAATGTTTGCTTGAAGTCAGGAATTGGGTGTTTGTTTCACGTGTAAGTGTTTGCTGGAAGTCAGGAATTGGGTGTTTGTTTCACGTGTAAGTGTTTGTTGGAAGGGTGTTTGTTTCACAAGTGTTTGCTTGAAGTCAGGAATTGGGTGTTTGTTTCACGTGTAAGTGTTTGTTTGAAGTCAGGAATTGGGTGTTTGTTTCACGTGTAAGTGTTTGTTTGAAGTCAGGAATTGGGTGTTTGTTTCACGTGTAAGTGTTTGCTCAGGAATGGAAGTCAGGAATTGGGTGTTTGTTTCACGTGTTAGTGTTTGCGTGAAGTCAGGAATCTGGTCTTTGTTTCACGTATAAGTGTTTCATACAAAATGGACGGGAAAAGACATATGGAAGATTGTACAGGTCAACAAATCCATTGTCACCTTTGAAGGCGGTCAAGGCAATATTCAAGACGCTGTGGCCCTAGTCCCAAAAACATCGGCCATAAAGCCAGTGACTTTTAGCTTTCTAATTTTCATGAAGGATTCAAAGGTGTGAAACAGGATGTGATGTCCGTTATAAAAGGAAAATAATTGACAATAATAGTGTAACCTTTGATTGCCCAGGACAGTTAGCATTGATGAATTAATCCCTATTTCTGTAGGCTTTAAACCCAGTACAGATTAGACGTGTAGGCTACTAAGTCTGCCTTCATTGCATCCATCCATCCATCCATCCATCCATCCATCCATCCATCCATCCATCCATCCCCAGACTATCTGACCATCTTTGCTCCGACCAATGAGGCCTTTGCTAACCTGCCAGACGAACTGGCAAAAACTGTGGCGGCCAATGCTACCATCCTGAATGGCATCCTGCAGTTCCACGCTACCAGCCACATCTTCAGGTATCCCACCCCATTACTGGTTTGTTTACTAATGTGTTCACATTGGACGCATTTAGCTGCGTGCACAATTTCTAACACGCTATTCGAAAGAAAATGTATACCACCTTTAAATACATGTATAGCAGATGCATTATATATGTGCATAATACTTATGTCACTTATTGTCATATTTCGCCTATATATGTGTATGTAAATAATCCTCTAATTTTGCGTGGACATATTGTTTTTTCGCTATAACGGACATTTTGCAGGACAAAAATGATAAAGATATCGATGTTTTTCACCTTGACCTCATCATGACGGAAGTAGATAAATTATTTCTGGTACAAACAAGGAAATAAAAAGAATCATCTCAAGGACCCTGCGATTGAATCGTAACGGATTCGAAGACAGTCTGCAATTCCACTAGTCACGCATGAGAGCTCATCCTCGAACCTACACTAGCTAAATATCTGCATCTCGAGCTAGATCTACATCTAGCTCTATGGAAATTTGGGATGTTCGCCAAGTTTTAAATCGAGATTCTAGCCGATTGCTGGCATCAAAGACAGTTGCTTCTGTCTGTTTTAATTTCTGGATCTGGATTTAGAATCTAGAAATTATATTGGCGAAAAAAAGAACTAATAATCGAATATTATATCAATATTATATTCGCTTCCTCCGACATAAATTACGTGGCCGTTAGTCACGCAGGAGCGCGGGATTGGCCGAGAACGAGAGTAAGCATCAGTGGTACTTCTGTTAGGGTAGCCTTACCAAGAGCAGCAACGTGTATCTGGCTTGCTGTGACCGCTTCCAACACAGAGCAGTAACGTGTATCTGGCTTGCTGTGACCGCTTCCAACACAGAGCAGTAACGTGTATCTGGCTTGCTATGACCACTTCCAACACAGAGCAGCAATGTTTATCTGGCTTGCTATGACCACTTCCAACACAGAGCAGTAACGTGTATCTGGCTTGCTGTGACCGCTACCAACACAGAGCAGCAATGTTTATCTGGCTTGCTATGACCGCTTGCCACACAGAGCAGCAATGTGTATCTGACTTGCTATGACCGTTTCCCACACAGAGCAGCAACGTGTATTTGACTTGTTATGACAGCTTCCAACACAGAGCAGCAACGTGTATTTGACTTGTTATGACCGCTTCCAACACAGAGCAGCAACGTGTATTTGACTTGCTATGACCGCTTCCAACACAGAGCAGCAACGTGTATTTGACTTGCTATGACCGTTTCCAACACAGAGCAGCAACGTGTATTTGACTTGTTGACCGTTTCCCACACAGAGCAGCAACGTGTATTTGACTTGTTATGACAGCTTCAACAAAGAGCAGTAAAGTGTATTTGACTTGCTATGACCGCTTGCCACACAGAGGAGCAACGTGTATCTGGCTTGCTTTGACCGCTTCCAACACAAAGCAGCAACGTGTATCTGGCTTGCTATGACAGCTTCCAACACAAAGCAGTAACGTGTATCTGGCTTGCTATGACAGCTTTCAACACAAAGCAGCAACGTGTATCTGGCTTGCTATGACAGCTTCCAACACAGAGGAGCAACGTGTATCTGGCTTGCTATGACCGCTTCCAACACAGAGCAAAAATGTGTATCTGGCTTGCTATGACCGCTACTGTATTCTCTACTGTCTAAGGTCCAGGTTTCGTTGCCATAGAGGAGAGTAGAACAATAAACTGTATTGTATACTGCCATTTTGGTTTTGTTGACAATTCTTGCTTACCTACAAATGCCTTTCCTAGGTGGTTATATATTGTACTTGCCTTTTGGATTCTCTGGCTGATTTCTTCTCTTAGTTTTCCCTCAGAGTTAATCATTACTCCTAGGTAATTGTAGCTTTGAACTTGTTCTAAATTCACCCTGCCCAATTTAAGATTTTGTATTTTAACTTCCCTAGTTACTAGGATTGTTTTGGCTTTCTTTGTATTTACTCTCATTCCTCTTTTTTTTAGTGCATTGTTCAAAGTGATATTCGACTGAAGGTCCCTTTCTGATTTTCAAAACAGAATTAAATCATCGGCAAATAAAAGCATTTATAAATTTACTGATTTGAGCTTCAACATACCTACATTCATTTTCTTCATTTTTGAGGATGCCTTTGCCACTGAATCCATAAATGTGATAAACATAAGAGGACAGGATATACAACCCTGTCTTACTCCTATATCTACATCAAATTCTTCAGATAAGTTTCTAGCTACTCTGACTGCACATGTTGTTTTATTGTAAAAACTTTTAATGGCTTTAATTAAATTGTGCTCTACATTGTGTTCTTTTAAGGAATGCCATAGTTCGTCCATCCTCACAGTGTCAAATGCTTTTTCTAAGTCAATAAAACACAGGTGCAGGTCAATGTTTCTCTCATGGAATTTTTTCTATTATTTGTCTAATTGTAAATATGTGGTCTTGTACACTTCTTCCTGGTCTAAATCCACTCTGATGCTCTTCAATCTGATCCTCTACTCTTTTCCTTAGTCTCATTTCCAGTATCCTGGCATAGACGTTTCCTGGAACGCTAAATAGTGGTATCCCTCTACAGTTTGTGCATTCCATAGTTGATCCTTTCCTATGTATTGGTACTACAGTTCCCTTTTTCCAGTCGCCTGGCACTTGTTTGGACTTGCATGCTTGTTGGCATATTGCATGTAATAGTTTGTCTGCCTCTCTCCCTTGGTTTTTAACCATTTCTGGATAAACATGATCTGCTCCTGGGACGTTTCCTAATTTCACTTTTCTTATAGCTGTTTGGGTTTCTTCCATTGATATATCTACATCTTCAGCTGTCTCCACTGGATTACTTGTTACTCTTACAATTATTGGTAAAAATGCTTTCTCCATGTTTCCATGATGCCGCTGTTTTCTTTCATTATTTCTCCTTTGGCATTATTAATTTGTCGTATTGGGCATTATTGGTCTTTCTCATGCTCTTCTGTCTTCATTGCCCTCCCCCCCCCCCCCCCAAAAACAGCTTTTGATTTCCTTGATAGCTTTCTTAAAGTCTTTGTCCAAACTCTTCCCATTGTTTTGCTTTCCTAATATCCTCTTTGGCGATAGTTCTTTTATTCAGTTAATGTATCCTATCATCTGGTCTCTTTGTTTGCAGGTATTTCTTTCAGCTATCTTCTTTTCTTTGATCTTAGTCTTGACGTTCTCATTCCACCATGCTGTTCTTTTCCTATCTCCTTTAATTTCTTTCCTACCACAGACATCTTCAGTACAACTGGTTTATTTAGTTCTTCTATTTTGAGTTTATTAGCTTTCTTCTCTTTCCTTTTCTGTTTGTTTTCTTCAGTCAGTAATCTCATTTTGGCAATCACTCAGCGATGATCACTAAATATTTCTGCTCCTCTGTTTACTCTTGCATCCAATGTGCTGTAAAAAGGGAGCTGCTAACTATTATGTAGTCTATGATTGACTTTTCACACCTGTCTTCATTTACTCTTGTATATTTGTGGATTTCTTTATGAGGAAAAAAGGTGTTTGCTATTTTCATGTTATTCTTTAGGCAAAAATCTATGAGTCTCTCCATTTGGAGAAGTTGGTGTCTCTCCCTTCTTTACCTATTACTCCTCCTGGTGTTTCTATATTGTTGCCTACTCTAGCGCTTAAATCTCCTAAAAGTATTAGTTTCTGTTTGGGTTTAAGGTTCTCTGCAGCTATTTGTAAATCATTTTCGAATATATCTTTTTTATTTTTAGTAGCATCTTCGTTTGTTCCATAAGCTATTAATAATTTAATTTCTCTTCCTTTTGGTTTAATATTTACCTCTAGTAGCTTTTCATGTCTTGTATGCGCTAAGAGGCCTACTTCTGCTCTAGCTCTATCTTTGACATCTACTCCTAAGAAGATTAAAATATGATTCGGTCCTACATTTTCTATTCCTTGCCCTTTTTTCTTTGTTTCTGTAATGGCCAAAATATCTACTTCGAAATTTTCCATTTCTTCAACTAATTCTAACTCTTTTCCATGTATTGCCCTAACGTTTCATGTTTCAAAAATCGAAGTCCGCATTTGTTTCGAAGTTCGTCTCCGAAAGATCAAGCCGGTTATATTATTTTTCTCTGAATCTGTTTGTTTTTAGATAAGCAGGGGATTAGCGCACTGTACCCTAGGTAGATGGTGGGGCTGCCACCTTGAGGCCCGCTACCAGGCCTTGCTATTTTCTATCAGTGTTAACTCCCTTAGCCTTTAGTCAGGTAAGACTGGCCTGCAAGGCAGCAGGTTGTTATTTTCTGTCAGGGTTAATTCCCTTAGCCTTTGGTCAGGCAAGACCAGCCTGTAAGGCAGCAGGTTGTTTTCTTTCAGGGTTAACTCCCTGAGCTTTTGCTCAGCCAAGACATGCCTGCAAGGCAGCAGGAGACTCGTGGAGGGCGGGATCATCTACGCCCCGTAAAGGTGCCTACCTGTCCACTGTAATGTAGCAAAACAATTTCGTTGTTTCCTTCAACAAAAGTTGGGAACATTGGGCTCATGGGAAATGAAAGACAACTCCTACAATCAATTGTTGTTGTTGCAGTCTAGAAGTAATTGCCTCCCTTCGAAAACATTATTTTGTTACAACACTCAGGATTTAGACTAAAAGTTATTATTTTTTATTTTCAACAAGCACACCTGTAGAAAATGAAGATTATAATTACTCTTATACCACATTCTCTTTTTTTTAACGATGAACTATACAATAGATTACTGGGTGCAAGGTGATGTCAAGTGCAGGTACAATATTCGATACTTAGGTTAGGCGGGCTTTTCATTACAGACCAGAAATGAAAGAATGAGTAAAAATAACAGTAAAAAGTTTCGTGGATCGCAGGCAAATAATCTTTTCCCAATCAATTAAAATTTGTACTGATTCGATACAAGAGTGTATTGGCGAAGAGCCTAAAGCAGGTCATTTGAAATCTACATGCGACATATGGAGGTTGTGGGTTCAGGAGTCCTGACTTACAAGCAGGCAAATTTAGAGAAGTTCAGCTTTATAAATATGGAAGAATTGGCAGCTAAAGAAAAACTACTTTGTTATTTGTTTCAATCAGATCTCAAGACGCCTTCAACAATCTTCTGATAGCGTCAACCCTGGCTGGGTCAAATGTCAGAGTGAACACTTACAACGCAGACGATCAGGTATGGTATTCACAACACTAATAATACGATATCAATGTCATGCTTTGGTTGTGTATTCCCCCAGGTCTGGCATTTTTCAACGTTTATCACATTGAACGTCGTTTAAAAAAAAATTAAATATCTTATTTTCAACTGACCTAAGGGCTTAATGTTCATCACCCTGAATGCCGTTTTTTTTAAAATATCTTATTTTCAATTGGCCTCAGGGCTCACTGTTAATCACCCTGAATGCCGTTTAAAAAAAATAAATATCGTATTTTTAATTGGCCTAAAGGCATAATGGTCATCAGCCTGAAAGCCGTTTTTTAAAATATCTTATTTTCAATTGGCCTCAGGGCTCAATGTTCATCACCCTTAATGCCGTTTTTTTAAAACATCTTTTTTTTCCAATTGACCTCAGGGCTCAATGTTCATCACCTTGAATGGCGCCAAAGTGGTCACGGCAGACATTCAGGCGTCTAACGGAATCCTGCACATCATTGACAGAGTTATGCTGCCCCCGTTGGGAAACTTCTACGACCTGGTGGCTTACTCCAGCAACCACACCGTCCTCAAGGACATTGTGGACAAAGCTGGTCTCAAGCAGACTTTGCAAAGTAGGAATACTTCCTTGTTTTGTGTTTTGGTTTTATCATTGGTAGATCGTGGAATACTTCCTTGGTTTGTGTTTTTGGTTTTATCATTAGTAGATCGTGGAATACTTCATTGGTTTGTGTTTTGGTTTTATCATTAGTAGATCGTGGAATACTTCATTGGTTTGTGTTTTGGTTTTATCAATAGTAGATCGTGGAATACTTCCTTGAAAAATGATCAGAAACACGGCACAAAGACGAAGAAAATGATATAAATTTTATAAAAATCTATGTTACAGAAATGCTTAAAAATTGTAAATAAATGCAGAGCGTGAACGGAGCTGCCAGTCGAGCTAACGGTCTGTAACCAATATTATCCAGGTGTAAATGGGTACATGCAAAAACCTCTGGCAGGCTACCGTCATGTCTAGGAGGTGATTGTTATCACTTATTCCGCTTCACGCTATAGAAACCGGATAATTCGGACTCTATGGGCCTTAATGGTTTTGAAGGAATTTAACCTTACTTTGACATCAATTCACGCTAAGGTGACGAAATTTTCTGTATCTCCTAGTTAGTTACATGTAGTCAACTTTAAGTACAATTTCAACACGTTTTGGTGTCCTGTTGCCTGTAACTTTCCCATTATATTCCACACGTTTTAGTGTCCTGTTACCTGTAACTTTTTCATCATATTTCCACACTTTTAGTGTCCTGTTGCCTGTAACTTTTTCATCATATTTCCACACGTTTTAGTGTCCTGTACCTGTAACTTTTTCATATTCCACACATTTTGGTGTCCTGTTACCTGTAACTTTTTCATCATATTTCCACACTTTTTAGTGTCCTGTTACCTGTAACTTTCTCATTATATTCCACACGTTTTAGTGTCCTGTTACCTGTAACTTTTTCATCATATTTCCACACTTTTAGTGTCCTGTTACCTGTAACTTTCTCATTATATTCCACACGTTTTAGTGTCCTGTTACCTGTAACTTTTTCATCATATTTCCACGTTTTAGTGTCCTGTTACCTGTAACTTTCTCATATTCCACACATTTTGGTGTCCTGTTACCTGTAACTTTTTCATCATATTTCCACACGTTTTAGTGTCCAGTTACCTGTAACTTTTTCATCATATTTCCACACGTTTTAGTGTCCTGTTACCTGTAACTTTCACATCATATTTCCACACGTTTTAGTGTCCTGTTACCTGTAACTTTCTCATCATATTTCCACACGTTTTAGTGTCCTGTTACCTGTAACTTTTTCATATTCCACACATTTTGGTGTCCTGTTACCTGTAACTTTTTCATCATATTTCCACACTTTTAGTGTCCTATTACCTGTAACTTTCTCATTATATTCCACACGTTTTAGTGTCCTGTTACCTGTAACTTTTTTCATCATATTTCCACACTTTTAGTGTCCTGTTACCTGTAACTTTCTCATCATATTTCCACACGTTTTAGTGTCCTGTTACCTGTAACTTTTTCATCATATTTCCACACTTTTAGTGTCCTGTTGTCTGTAACTTTCTCATTATATTCCACACGTTTTAGTGTCCTGTTACCTGTAACTTTTTCATATTCCACACATTTTGGTGTCCTGTTACCTGTAACTTTTTCATCATATTTCCACACTTTTAGTGTCCTGTTACCTGTAACTTTCTCATTATATTCCACACGTTTTAGTGTCCTGTTACCTGTAACTTTTCATCATATTTCCACACTTTTAGTGTCCTGTTACCTGTAACTTTCTCATTATATTCCACACGTTTTAGTGTCCTGTTACCTGTAACTTTTTCATCATATTTCCACACTTTTAGTGTCCTGTTACCTGTAACTTTCTCATTATATTCCACACGTTTTAGTGTCCTGTTACCTGTAACTTTTTCATCATATTTCCACACGTTTTAGTGTCCTGTTACCTGTAACTTTCTCATATTCCACACATTTTGGTGTCCTGTTACCTGTAACTTTTTCATCATATTTCCACACGTTTTAGTGTCCTGTTACCTGTAACTTTTTCATCATATTTCCACACGTTTTAGTGTCCTGTTACCTGTAACTTTCACATCATATTTCCACACGTTTTAGTGTCCTGTTACCTAACTTTCTCATCATATTTCCACACGTTTTAGTGTCCTGTTACCTGTAACTTTCTCATATTCCACACGTTTTAGTGTCCTGTTACCTGTAACTTTCTCATATTCCACACGTTTTAGTGTCCTGTTACCTGTAACTTTCTCATATTCCACACGTTTTAGTGTCCTGTTACCTGTAACTTTCTCATCATATTTCCATGCGTTTTAGTGTCCTGTTACCTGTAACTTTCTCATCATATTTCCATGCGTTTTAGTGTCCTGTTACCTGTAAGTTTTTCATCATATTTCCACACGTTTTAGTGTCCTGTTACCTGTAACTTTCATCATATCGCCACACATTTTGTTGTCCTGTTACCTGTAGCTTTTTCATTATATTTCCACACGTTTTTATGTCCTTTTACCTGTAACTTTCCCATCGTTCCAGCAACTACTGGCACCCTTTTTGCTCCGACCGACATGGCGTTTTCTGCTCTCAACGACTATCTCGTCTCTAAGAATGTTCAAGGCAGCTACACAAGTGTTGCTACCAAAGGTATGCTATGTATTCATTTCACAATTTTAAATTTCAATAATTAAGCTTTTGCTTGCTTATGTTCTTCTCTATGTCTTGCTGCCAGTCAATTTGTTCACAAATCAAATACTTATCTCTCTTTGTCTTTTAAATACATATCACATGTAATCTTGTAATCGTTTCATGTTCACTTTGGTTATTTGTGTCATCGTTTCATGTCCACCTTGGTTATTTGTGTCATCGTTTCATGTCCACTTTGGTTATTTGTGTCATCGTTTCATGTCCACTTTGGTTATTTGTGTCATCGTTTCATGTCCATCTTGGTTATTTGTGTCAGCGTTTCATGTCCACTTTGGTTATTTGTGTCATCGTTTCATGTCCACCTTGGTTATTTGTGTCATCGTTTCATGTCCACTTTGGTTATTTGTGTCATCGTTTCATGTCCACCTTGCTTATTTGTGTCATCGTTTCATGTCCACTTTGGTTATTTGTGTCATCGTTTCATGTCCACCTTGGTTATTTGTGTCATTGTTTCATGTCCCCTTGTGCTACTCATTTAATCGTGTCATGTCCACTTTGGTTATTTGTGTCATCGTTTCATGTCCACCTTGGTTATTTGTGTCATCGTTTCATGTCCACTTTGGTTATTTGTGTCATCGTTTCATGTCCCCTTTGGTTATTTGTGTCATCGTTTCATGTCCACTTTGGTTATTTGTGTCATCGTTTCATGTCCACCTTGCTTATTTGTGTCATCGTTTCATGTCCACTTTGGTTATTTGTGTCATCGTTTCATGTCCACTTTGGTTATTTGTGTCATCGTTTCATGTCCACCTTGGTTATTTGTGTCATCGTTTCGTGTCCCCTTTGGTTATTTTTGTCATCGTTTCATGTCCACTTTGGTTATTTGTTTCAGCGTTTGATGTTCACTTTGGTTATTTGTGTCATCGTTTATGTCCACCTTGGTTATTTATGTCATCGTTTCATGTCCACTTTGGTTATTTGTGTCATCGTTTCGTGTCCATTTTGGTTATTTGTGTCATCGTTTCATGTCCACCTTGGTTATTTGTGTCATCGTTTCATGTCCACTTTGGTTATTTGTGTCATCGTTTCATGTCCACCTTGCTTATTTGTGTCATCGTTTCATGTCCACTTTGGTTATTTGTGTCATCGTTTCATGTCCACCTTGGTTATTTGTGTCATAGTTTCATGTCCACTTTTGTTATTTGTGTCACCGTTTCATGTCCACCTTGTTTATTTGTGTCATCGTTTCATGTCCACTTTGGTTATGTGTGTCATCGTTTCATGTCCACCTTAATTATTTGTGTCATCGTTTCATGTCCACTTTGGTTATTTGTGTCACCGTTTCATGTCCACCTTGCTTATTTGTGTCATCGTTTCATGTCCACTTTGGTTATTTGTGTCATCGTTTCATGTCCACCTTGGTTATTTGTGTCAGCGTTTCATGTCCACTTTGGTTATTTGTGTCATCGTTTCATGTCCACTTTGGTTATTTGTGTCATCGTTTCATGTCCATCTTGGTTATTTGTGTCATCGTTTCGTGTCCACTTTGGTTATTTGTGTCATCGTTTCATGTCCACCTTGGTTATTTGTGTCATCGTTTCATGTCCACCTTGGTTATTTGTGTAATCGTTTCATGTCCACTTTGCCTTCTTATTTCATCGTTAAATGTTCACTTTGGTTATTTGTGTCATCGTTTCATGTTCACTTTGGTTATTTGTGTCATCGTTTCATGTTCACTTTGGTTATTTGTGTCATCGTTTCCTGTCCACTTTGGTTATTTGTGTCATTGTTTCATGTCCACTTTGGCTACTTATTTCATCGTTTCATGTCCACTTTGGCTACTTATTTCATCGTTTCATGTCCACTTTGGCTACTTATTTCATCGTTTCATGTCTACTTTGGCTACTTATTTCATCATTTCATGTCCACTTTGGCTACTTATTTCATCGTTCCATGTCCACTTTGGTTACTGATTTCAGCGTTTCAATTTTCATGTTCACTTTGGCTACTTATTTCATCGTTCCATGTCCACTTTGGTTACTGATTTCAGCGTTTCATGTCCACTTGGGTTACTGATTTCACCGTTTCATGTCCACGTTGGCTACTTATTTCATCATTTCATGTCCACTTTGGATTCTTATTGCATCGTTTCATGTCCACTTTGGCTACTCATTTCAGCGTTTCATGTCCACTTTGGCTACTCATTTCAGCGTTTCATGTCCACTTTGGATTCTTATTTCATCGTTTTATGTCCACTTTGACTACTCATTTCATCGTTTCATGTCCACTTTGGATTCTTGTTTCATCGTTTCATGTCCACTTTGGCTACTCATTTCAGCGTTTCATGTCCACTTTGGATTCTTATTTCATCGTTTCATGTCCACTTTGGATTCTTATTTCAGCGTTTCATGTCCACTTTGGATTCTTATTTCATCGTTTCATGTCCACTCTGGATTCTTATTTCATCGTTTCATGTCTACTTTAGCTACTCATTTCATCGTTTCATGTCCACTTTGGCTACGTTGGCTACTCATTTCATCGTTTCATGTCCACTTTGGCTACTCATTTAATCGTTTCATGTCCACGTTACCTACTCATTTCACCGTTTCATATCCACGTTACCTACTTATTTCATCGTTCCATGTCCATTTTGGCTACTCATTTCATCGTTTCATATCCACGTTACCTACTTATTTCATCGTTCCATGTCCATTTTGGCTACTCATTTCATCGTTTCATGTCCACTTTGGCTACTCATTTCATCCTTTCATGTCCCCTTTGGCTACTCATTGCATCGTTTCATATCCACTTTGGCTACTCATTTCATCATTTCATATCCACTTTGGCTACTCATTTAATCGTTTCATGTCCACTTTGACTACTCATTTCCTCGTTTCATGTCCATTTTGACTACTTATTTCATCGTTTCATTTCCATTTTCGCTACTTATTTCGTCGTTTCATTTCCACTTTGGCTACTTATTTCGTCGTTTCATGTCCATTTTGACTACTTATTTCGTCGTTTCATTTCCACTTTGGCTACTTATTTCATTGTTTCATGCCCACGTTGGCTTCTTATTTCATCGTTTCATGTCCACGTTGGCTTCTTATTTCATTGTTTCATGTCCACGTTGGCTTCTTATTTCATCGTTTCATGTCATCGTTGGCTTCTTATTTCATTGTTTCATGTCCACGTTGGCTTCTTATTTCATCGTTTCATGTCCACGTTGCTTCTTATTTCATTGTTTCATGTCCACGTTGGCTTCTTATTTCATCGTTTCATGTCCACATTGGCTTCTTATTTCATTGTTTCATGTCCACGTTGGCTTCTTATTTCATCGTTTCATGTCCACGTTGGCTTCTTATTTCATTGTTTCATGTCCACGTTGGCTTCTTATTTCATCGTTTCATGTCCACGTTGGCTTCTTATTTCGTCGTTTCATGTCCACGTTGGCTTCTTATTTCATTGTTTCATGTCCACGTTGGCTTCTTATTTCATCGTTTCATGTCCACGTTGGCTTCTTATTTCATCGTTTCATGTCCACATTGGCTTCTTATTTCATTGTTTCATGTCCACGTTGGCTTCTTATTTCATCGTTTCATGTCCACGTTGGCTACTTATTTCATTGTTTCATGCCCACGTTGGCTTCTTATTTCATCGTTTCATGTCCACGTTGGCTTCTTATTTCATTGTTTCATGTCCACGTTGGCTTCTTATTTCATCGTTTCATGTCATCGTTGGCTTCTTATTTCATTGTTTCATGTCCACGTTGGCTTCTTATTTCATCGTTTCATGTCCACGTTGCTTCTTATTTCATTGTTTCATGTCCACGTTGGCTTCTTATTTCATCGTTTCATGTCCACATTGGCTTCTTATTTCATTGTTTCATGTCCACGTTGGCTTCTTATTTCATCGTTTCATGTCCACGTTGGCTTCTTATTTCATTGTTTCATGTCCACGTTGGCTTCTTATTTCATCGTTTCATGTCCACGTTGGCTTCTTATTTCGTCGTTTCATGTCCACGTTGGCTTCTTATTTCATTGTTTCATGTTCACGTTGGCTTCTTATTTCATCGTTTCATGTCCACGTTGGCTTCTTATTTCATCGTTTCATGTCCACATTGGCTTCTTATTTCATTGTTTCATGTCCACGTTGGCTTCTTATTTCATCGTTTCATGTCCACGTTGGCTTCTTATTTCATTGTTTCATGTCCACGTTGGCTTCTTATTTCATTGTTTCATGTCCACGTTGGCTTCTTTTTTCATCGTTTCATGTCCACTTTGGCTACTTTTTTCATCAACTCAACAGAAATTGTCCTTTACCACATGCTGGGAAATGTAGTCTACTCGGCCGGTGCCCAGAACGGCACCTACATTACGGTGGACAAGGCAGAAACACTGACCATCAACGTAGCTGGTGATGGTAAGTATTGCAGGTGTGCAAAGTCTACGCCAGCGTGTTGCTTGGGACAGATGCTTAACACTTATTTTCCCACTTAAGAGAGACTTTTACCACAATACTTTCACACTTAAGAGAGACTTTTACCACATACTTTTACACTTAAGAGAGACTTTTACCACATACTTTCACACTTAAGAGAGACTTTTACCACATACTTTCACACTTAAGAGAGACTTTTACCACATACTTTCACACTTAAGAGAGACTTTTACCACATACTTTCACACTTAAGAGAGACTTTTACCACATACTTTCACACTTAAGAGAGATTTTTACCTCATACTTTCACACTTAAGAGAGACTTTTAACACGCATTTCCCCACTTGAGAGAGACGCTTAATACACGCATTTCCCCACTTGAGAGATGCTTAATACACGCATGTCCCCACTTGAGAGAGATGCTTAACACGCATTTCCCCACTTGAGAGAGACGCTTAATACACGCAATTCCCCACTTGAGAGAGATGCTTAATACACGCATTTTCCCACTTGAGAGATGCTTAATACACGCATTTCCCCACTTGAGAGAGACGCTTAATACACGCATTTCCCCACTTGAGAGAGACGCTTAATACACGCATTTCCCCACCTTAACACGCATTTCCCCAATTGAGAGAGACGCTTAACACGCATTTCCCCACTTGAGAGAGATGCTTAATACACGCATTTCCCCACTTGACAGAGATGCTTAATACACGCATTTCCCCACTTGAGAGATATGCTTAATACACGTATTTCCCCTTGAGAGATATGCTTAATACGCGCATTTCCCCACTTGAGAGAGATGCTTAATACACGTATTTCTCCACTTGAGAGAGATGCTTAATACTTGAGAGATGCGCATTTCCCCACTTGAGACAGACGCTTAATACATTTCCCCACTTGAGAGATGCTTATTTCCCCCACTTGAGAGAGATGCTTAATTTCCCCACTTGACACACGCATTTCCCCACTTGAGAGATGATGCTTAATACACGAGAGAGATGCTTAATACACGCATTCCCCACTTGAGAGATATGCTTAATATGCTTTCCCCACTAGAGAGACGCATTTCCCCACTTGAGAGAGATGCTTAATACACGCATTTCCCCACTTGAGAGAGATGCTTAATACATGCATTTCCCCACTTGAGAGGATGCTTAATTTTCCCCACTTGAGAGAGATGAATACACGCCCCACCTTAATACACGCATTTCCCCACTTGAGAGAGATGCTTAATACACGCATTTCCCCACTTGACAGAGATTTCCCCACTAACACGCTTAATTGACACGCATTTCCCCACTTGAGAGATATGCTTAATGCTTTTCCCCACTTGACAGAGATGCTTAATACACGCATTTCCCCACTTGAGAGATATGCTTAATACACGTATTTCCCCGCTTGAGAGATGCTTAATACACGCATTTCCCCACTTGAGAGAGATGCTTAATACACCCCATGCATTTCCCCACTTGAGAGAGATGCTTAATACACGCATTTCCCCACTTGAGAGATGCTTAATACACGCATTTCCCCACTTGAGAGATATGCTTAATACACGCATTTCCCCACTTGAGAGAGACGCTTAATACACATTTCCCCACTTGAGAGAGACGCTTAATACACGCATTTCCCCACTTGAGAGAGCGCTAATACACGTATTTCCCCACTTGAGAGATGCTTAATACACGCATTTCCCCACTTGAGAGAGATGCTTAATACACGCATTTCCCCACTTGAGAGAGATGCTTAATACATGCATTTCCCCACTTGAGAGATGCTTAATACACGCATTTCCCCACTTGAGAGGGATGCTTAATACACGCATTTCCCCACATGAGAGAGACGCTTAATACACATTTCCCAGCTTGGGAAAGATGTTTAATTATATTTGCCCACTTGAGAGACACCTTTAACACACGTTTTTGCGCTGTAAAGGTTGAGTCCACACAGTCTACTTATTACGATCACATTGTAAAGCTTGACTCCATACAGTCTACTTATTACGATCACATTGTAAAGCTTGACTCCATACAGTCTACTTATTACGATCACATTGTAAAGCTTGACTCAATACAGTCTACTTATTACGATCACGTTGTAAAGCTTGACTCCATACAGTCTACTTATTACGATCACATTGTAATGGTTGACTCCATACAGTCTACTTATTACGATCACATTGTAAAGCTTGACTCAATACAGTCTACTTATTACGATCACGTTGTAAAGCTTGACTCCATACAGTTTACTTATTACGATCAGGTTGTAAAGCTTGACTCCATACAGTCTACTTATTACGATCACATTGTAAAGCTTGACTCCATACAGTCTACTTATTACAATCACATTGTAAAGCTTGACTCCATACAGTCTACTTATTACAATCACATTGTAAAGCTTGATTCCATACAGTCTACTTATTACGATCACGTTGTAAGGCTTGATTCCATACAGTCTACTTATTACTATCACGTTGTAAAGGTTGACTCCATACAGTCTACTTATTACAATCACATTGTAAAGCTTGACTCAATACAGTCTACTTATTACAATCACATTGTAAAGGTTGATTCCATACAGTCTACTTATTACAATCACATTGTAAAGGTTGATTCCATACAGTCTACTTATTACAATCACATTGTAAAGGTTGATTCCATACAGTCTACTTATTACAATCACATTGTAAAGCTTGATTCCATACATTCTACTTATTACAATCACGTTGTAAAGCTTGACTCCACACATTCTACTTATTACAATCACATTGTAAAGCTTGAGTCCACACATTCTAATTATTACAATCACATTGTAAAGCTTGAGTCCACACATTCTACTTATTACAATCACGTTGTAAAGCTTGACTCAATACAGTCTACTTATTACGATCACATTGTAAAGCTTGACTCAATACATTCTACTTATTACGATCACGTTGTAAAGCTTGACTCAATACAGTCTACTTATTACAATCACGTTGTAAAGCTTGACTCAATACAGTCTACTTATTACGATCACGTTGTAAAGCTTGACTCAATACAGTCTACTTATTACGATCACGTTGTAAAGCTTGACTCAATACAGTCTACCTATTACGATCACGTTGTAAGGGTTGAGTCCATACAGTCTAATTATTACTATTCCATTGTAAAGGTTGAGTCCATACAGTCTACTTATTACGATTCCATTGGAAAGGTTGACTCCATACAGTCTACTTATTACGATCACGTTGTAAAGCTTGACTCCATACAGTCTACTTATTACGATTCCATTGGAAAGCTTGACTCAATACAGTCTACTTATTACGATCACGTTGTAAAGCTTGACTCCATACAGTCTACTTATTACGATTCCATTGGAAAGCTTGACTCAATACAGTCTACTTATTACGATTCCATTGGAAAGGTTGACTCCATACAGTCTACTTATTACGATCACGTTGTAAAGGTTGACTCCATACAGTCTACTTATTACGATCACGTTGTAAAGGTTGAGTCCACACATTCTACTTATTACGATCACGTTGTAAAGGTTGACTCAATACAGTCTACTTATTACGATTCCATTGTAAAGGTTGACTCCATACAGTCTACTTATTACGATCACGTTGTAAAGGTTGAGTCCATACAGTCTAATTATTACTATTCCATTGTAAAGGTTGAGTCCATACAGTCTACTTATTACGATCACGTTGTAAAGGTTGAGTCCATACAGTCTACTTATTACGATCACGTTGTAAAGGTTGACTCAATACAGTCTACTTATTACGATCACGTTGTAAAGGTTGAGTCCATACAGTCAACGTATTACGATCACGTTGTAAAGCTCCATGACTCCATACAGTCTACTTATTACGATCACATTGTAAAGGTTGAGTCCATACAGTCAACGATCATTAAAGGTTGATCCATACGTTGTAAAGCTTGACTCAATACAGTCTACTTATTACGATCACATTGTAAAGGTTGAGTCCATACAGTCTACTTATTACGATCACGTTGTAAAGGTTGAGTCCATACAGTCTAATTATTACGATTCCATTGGAAAGATTGAGTCCATACAGTCTACTTATTACGATTCCATTGGAAAGCTTGACTCCATACAGTCTATTTATTACGATTCCATTGTAAAGGTTGACTCCATACAGTTCTACTTATTACAATGACGTCATAAAGATTCAGTCCACACATTCTACTTATTACGTTGAGTCCACACATTCTACTTATTACGTTGAGTCCACACATTCTACTTCCACGTTGAGTCATTGTAAATATTACATCTTGCTTTGCCTTTACTATCTTTTCTTAGTGTCGTCAGCCACAGTGAACCAAGCCAATGTGCTGATGCTTGACGTAGCGGCCACCAACGGGGTCATCCACATCATTGACAGCGTTCTCATACCCGAACCCTACGCCACTGGTATGGCTTCCCTTCCGTAGGTCACAGTGCGTCAAGCAAAATGGCGACCAATACTTGATAATAGCCGTGGCATCCAAAC
>JAXRKP010000348.1:227500-282500 GCA_037039925.1 Doris montereyensis | reverse complement strand
ACCGTTGTTGATCACGCGACTCCATTGAAAGAATGAGTAACAGTAATAGTCTCGTGAATGTTTTTAGTGTTGTGAAACTGCGCGACACTGACGTGAGCTGAACCTCTGACTGTGTGACCCTGGCCAAAGATATCTTTGCCTGAGCCAACTTGTCAACAACTTAAGATGCAATTCGTTCTGCATTCCCCTCTCTTCGCTTTGATTGTTTTGACCTGCTCTTTCGGTCATGGGTTGACTCGATCTTTCGAGTCTGATGCCAGTCTGAGTTTGTGGCAACGGTTCCGTCAACATCAGTCAGCCAAAAGAATCATGACAGTCGGTTTTCTGCTTTGGTCAAACATTTTTCTATTTCACAGAAAAATGCAGAAGTATCAATTCAAAAAACGCCCGCGATCCATTCTCATCCTTCCTTATTCATGGAATGCCCATGAAGACACAGCAGGTAAGTTTGTAGGGTCTAGGCATAAAAAAATATTCTTCTTTAATACTGTTGTGCTAGATCTAGATCTAGATCTGGATATATCTAGATTATATCTAGATCTAAATATATATCTAATCTAGATCTAGTCTAGATCTGGATATATCTAGATTATATCTAGATCTAAATATATATCTAATCTAGATCTAGTCCAGATTTTATAGCAAAAAGGTAGTTTGGTAACTTTACGGTTTAGCGGTGTGAATAAAAGTAGGTCAAATTTGTACTGGTCAGTATCAGCTTAGATCTACATTTAGAGATGAGACACCATGGTGTGGGGTGTGGGGATTCAGGCAAAGGGATTGTGGATGGAATAGATTTCTCCTGTCTGATCTAAATGTAGATCTAAGCTCACAAAGACGAGTAGAAATTTGACCCACTTTAATTTGTGCCGCTAAACCATAAAATTATTGGTAGATCTCAAAGAGGCTTGGAGTTGAAATGGCTGCGATATCAATCAACCCTAGTTTTTCACAATTCGATTGATCATGATCTCTGCTCAATTACAACTTTTCCCAAGAAATGGAATTCGTTCTTATGTAAAATTTGTTGGTTAATTGCAACTCACTTTGACAGATAATCGCAACCCCTGCAAGACCTCTGGCCTCTGATTTTCGGTCAGTTTTTTCTGATTTCAGAAATCGACTTTGCGTAGAGATGACTCAGACAGCTTTGGCCAGTGAGTGGACAGAGATAGCTGATTCAATGCTATAACGTCTCGACAATGCAGCCTAGAAAGTCACGCCGTCTCGTCACAGCAGATATGTGTCTCAGCAATCTTTTCTTTCTTTGTTTAACAATGTCATGGTTGGTGAAAATAGGACGGAAGTGTTGATGTTTCAAAGTATTATAATATTATTTTTTTATAGGTTTATATGCGAAAAACCTTTCAAATAACGAAGAGAACAAAAAATTTAATACGATTTTCTCAAAATTTTACTTATTAACAGTGATGTGCGATCAACTTTTTTTTATTTGTTGTCTGATTGCCCCCAAATTTGGTATATAATATCTATAACGCGAAAGAGGAAAATTTCATCTAATAGTGATTTTTGATATCTCCTCAAATTCTTGCAAAAGGAATTTTTTGTGATTAAATTTGTAAAACATTGGAAAGGTTACTATGCATTTTTTTTTAAATTCATAAAATCAAAACTGTTTAATTTATCCCAAAAAGCTACTGGATGCAGCTAGATACTGAACCGAATAACGTGTGTGCAAAGGTATAGCCAAGTTTGTTCATAACTAAAAATACCTCTTTGAAATGAGGTTGTAGATATTTTCACAATGAAAATCCAAGATGGCGTTCCGTGGCAACCATATGATAAAATTTTTAATTTTTTTTGTAGCTAATTTAGATATGCTGAGTACAATGGTAGTGGTTCAAATTGTCTAGATATCAAATGTTTAAAAAACATGTTCAGGTATTGGAAGTCCTCCCAATACGACAATGATCATATAAAAACAAAATGGGGGAAAAAAACAGAAAACAAAAACAAAAAAACAACCAGAAAACCATAAATAAACTGTAATGGACCCCATGACATTAACATTTGAAGATGGTCTCAAGTCTGTGGAACTCAATTTCAACATTTTCTAGGGAAGAGTGCTATACTTGGTATCTCATTTATTGATACCAGTCTATTTGGCGGTCTTCCGCGATAATCCATTCTACAATAAGTCTTGCCAGATTGACCCCAGTCTACTGGTGGTTGTCAACCTGTCTATCTGTGATGACATCAAGTGATCAAATTAAATCGTTATAATCATGAAAAAGACAATTATAACAAGTTAGTTTCTCTCAAGAATTGGAATACACAGTTGAAATGAGTGTGTGGCTAATTGTTCAGAGATGCAAGAGTACCTTGGAACTTAAATATTTGTAAAAGAAGAATTTTTAACATCAACAAAGTCAGTCAAAGGCTTGAAACACTATTGTTGTCTTTTTTGTTTTCTTCGTGTCGAGGAGATTTGTGGTTTTAAGGTTTGCATTAGGTGTAATTATTTTATCATGATTTATTTTCAGGGGTCTTATTCCAGCAAGACGGTCGCTCCATTCAGCATTAGGTGTAGATCTAATTATTTTATCATGATTTATTTTCAGGGTCCCATTCCAGCAAAGTGGCCGCTCCATTCAGATGGACTTCATGTGGGCCGTCACAGCAAATCATGGACATCAAATCTTTGTCACTCACGCCTGATCCGTTGTCTTTTCCTGGGACTTTGACAATTTCTTTTGACATCGCTTTCCGTGATACCATTTCTGAAGATGACAATGTTACAGTAAGATTGTTTTTAAAATTTTTATTTATCTGTTTGTAACGAAGTGTCGCTGTTTTTTGGTTTGCTTTCATTTATCTGTTTGTTTTGAGGTGTCGCTGTTTGTTTTGCTTTCATGTGTATCCGTTTGTAATGAGATCTAGCTGTTGTTTGTTTTGCTTTCATGTATATATATCCGTTTGTAATGAGATCTAGCTGTTGTTTGTTTTGCTTTCGTATATATCCGTTTGTAATGAGATCTAGCTGTTGTTTGTTTTGCTTTCGTGTATATCCGTTTGTAATGAGATCTAGCTGTTGTTTGTTTTGCTTTCATGTATATATATCCATTTGTAATGAGATCTAGCTGTTTGTTTTGCTTTCGTGTATATCCGTTTGTAATGAGGTTTAGCTGTATTGTTTCTTTTGCTTTCGTGTCCGTTTGTAATGAGGTCTAGCTGTTGTTTGTTTTGGTTTCATGTATATCTGGTTGTAATGAGGTCTAGCTGTTGTTTGTTTTGCTTTCATGTATATTTGTTTGTAATGAGATCTAGCTGTTGTTTGTTTTGCTTTCATGTATATTTGTTTGTAATGAGATCTAGCTGGCGTTTGTTTTGCTTTCATGTATATCCGTTTGTAATGAGGTCTAGCTGTTGTTTGTTTTACTTTCATGTATATTTGTTTGTAATGAGATCTAGCTGTCGTTTGTTTTGCTTTCATGTATATCCGTTTGTAATGAGGTCTAGCTGTTGTTTGTTTTGCTTTCATGTATATTTGTTTGTAATGAGGTCTAGCTGTTGTTTGTTTTGCTTTCATGTATATTTGTTTGTAATGAGATCTAGCTGTTGTTTGTTTTGCTTTCATGTGTATATTTGTTTGTAATGAGGTCTAGCTGTTGTTTATTTTGTTTCATGTATATTTTTTGTTTGTAATGTAATGAGGTCTAGCTGTTGTTTGTTTTGCTTTCATGTAATGAGGTCTAGCTGTTGTTTGTTTTGCTTTCATGTATATCCGTTTGTAATGAGGTCTAGCTGTTGTTTGTTTTGCTTTCATGTATATCCGTTAGTAATGAGGTCTAGCTGTTTGTTTCTTTTGCTTTCGTGTCCGTTTGTAATGAGGTCTAGTTGTTGTTTATTTTGCTTTCATGTATATTTGTTTGTAATGAGATCTAGCTGTTGTTTGTTTTGCTTTCATGTATATCCGTTTGTAATAAGGTCTAGGTGTTGTCTGTTTTGATTTCATGTATATTTGTTTGTAATGAGATCTAGCTGTTGTTTGTTTTGCAATCCCATATACTTTTGTAATGAAGTGTCACTGTTGTTTGTTTTGCTTTCCCATATACTTTTGTAATGGGGTGTCACAGTTTTTTGTTTTTGCTTTCCTGTATCCGCTTGTAAATGTAGTGGAATGTCACTGTTTTTTGTTTTGTTTCATGTATGGAATGTCACTGTTTTTTGTTTTGCTTTCATTTATCAGTTTGTAATGAGGTGTCACTGTTTTTTGTTTTGCTTTCGTTTATCCGTGGATTTCTTTACACAACAAAACAGCTTTTAACATCATTTCTTCAAGATTTGTCTCAACTTAAAACCTTGTAGCCTACATATTGCGATGATTAATATGGTTTATTCTAATAAAATAGATATTATGGAAACGGTCAGTAAATAAGTTCCAGGCATACATTAGGACATGATGCTTATACTGTCCTCAGAAATGCCCGTAAAAAGTTGAATCACTATCATGTAAAAAGGCAGCAGGTTGTTATTTTCTGTCAGGGTTGACTCCCTTAGCCTTTCAGATTGTTATTTTCTGTTGGGGTTAACTCCCTTAACCTGCTTGCAAGGCAGCAGGAGACTCATGGAGTGTGGGACCACCTCATCCCCATAAGCACCTGTCCATTGCCCAGTTTCGTCTTGCTGTTTCCTCTTAATTCACTATGAGATCACCACCACGGTCGTCGGGGTAAATTTCACTGAAACAAAAAATCATATATATAAGGATGATGTTATATGAGAAATAACGGAGAATGAATTATTTGACTTGGTTTTGCTCAAAAGTAGGTCACGTCTATTTAGCCTATTTAGAACTGTATAATTCTAGTGTCACCATATATTAAATGTCCGTTGTTGGGATGTCTCAGATTGTCAGAGTTGCACATATTTCAACAACCTGTCAATTTTGTTTAGAATACAATTAAATTGAAGAAATCTTCAAGTTATAAAACTGTATATTGTCATGCTTTCTGTCATACCATCTGAATGCCACTTCCTCCATACATCTTTTTGGCATTTGAGTGTGAAACGTTTTCTCTTGGCGGTCATTATGTGACTTGTCCATTATGACAATTTTAACTTGTTTTGCTTTCCCTCTCTATATTTTGTATTCAAATCAAATACTTAATCCACTGATATAGACATACTCACGTATCTTCTCATTTAGTATAAGTGACCTTAAAGGTATCGTTTTATTCGTAAATGTTATTATTTTTATTTTGTATTATATCAGTATAGGAGTTGGCGGGTGCTGTCAGTAGGTCCTACGTCTTTCGCTTATCTTTCATCTTGCTCTTTCTTTTAATTTAACCCTGAGATCACCACGTATGGTGGACAGGATGAATTTCAATGAAACAAACAAATTCATATCTAGGATTCCTGATCATTGATATTTTGTTCCACGTTTTGGAAGGAGTTCGGTCCTAGACAAAGAAACGTGTCATACGATGTATAACAAAAGAAACGTGTCATACGATACACGTTGTGTAGATATGTTTACGTATAACAAAAGAAACGTGTCATATGATACACGTTGTTTAGATATGTTTATGTATAACAAAAGAAACGTGTCATACGATACACGTTGTTTAGATATGTTTATGTATAACAAAAGAAACGTGTCATACAATACACGTTGTTTAGATATGTTTATGTATAACAAAAGAAACGTGTCATACGATACACGTTGTTTAGATATGTTTATGTATAACAAAGAAACGTGTCATACGATACACGTTGTTTAGATATGTTTATGTATAACAAAGAAACGTGTCATACGATACACATGTGTAGATATGTTTACGTATAACAAAGAAACGTGTCATACGATACACGTGTGTAGATATGTTCACGTATAACAAAAGAAAACGTGTCATATGATACACATTGTTTAGATATGTTTACGTATAAGTATAACAAAAGAAACGTGTCATACGATACACGTGTGTAGATATGTTCAGATAACAAAAGAAATGTGTCATACGATATTGTTTAATATGTTTACGTATAACAAAAGCGTGTCATACGATACACATTGTGTAGATATGTTTACGTATAACAAAAAGAAACGTGTCATACACATTGTTTAGATACGTTGTTTAGATATGTTTATGTATAACAAAAGAAACGTGTCATACGATACGTTGTTTAGATATGTTTATGTATAACAAAAGAAACGTGTCATACGATACACGTTGTTTAGATATGTTTACATATAACAAAAGAAACGTGTCATACGATACACGTGTGTATATATGTTTACGTATAAAAAAAGAAACGTGTTATACGATGTTGTTTAGATATGTTTACATATAACTAAAGAAACGTGTCATACAATACACGTGTGTATATATGTTTACGTATAAAAAAAAAGAAACGTGTTATACGATGTATAACAAAAGAAACGTGTCATACGATACACGTGTGTAGATATGTTTACGTATAACAAAAGAAACGTGTCATACGATACACATTGTGTAGATATGTTTATGTATAACAAAAGAAACATGTCATACGATACACGTGTGTAGATATGTTTATGTATAACAAAAGAAACGTGTCATACGATACACGTGTGTAGATATGTTTATATATAACCCAAAAAAACCAGCACAATGAAAGTAGCTACTCATTCTAACCAAATGATTCTCATAATACATTGCTTGCATTACGTTGTCATCAATATTTTTCTTTATTTTTTTTATCTTTACCAAGGTTGCCTTGCAAATTTATGAAAAGGTGTCGGAACAGTGGCTCTTAATTCCATGCATAGGACCTGTTGGATCATGTACTTATGTAGACTTTTGTCAGTTGATTCAACCAAATACCTGTCCACAAGACTTTACTGCTCAGGGAGTCCCATGCAAGTGTCCTTTCACAAAGGTGTGTGGCGTTGTCCTGCTATTGTTTCGATTCACATAAATTTATGTAGAAATGTTGTTTTGAATTCAAGTCTGTTAACCATGTACAGTCTCGTCTCGATAATCCGAACAACTCCGTTCTGAGCAATTTGCCCGGATTCTCGAGACATCTGGATTATCGAATTGCCTATCTGTCAAAATTATTTTGTGAAGGCCTCAGAACTAACACTAATGTGGGCCCAGTGCATTTTTAAAGAATTATGTTTGTTTTCTTTTCTGGGTTTTTTTGTGGGTTTTTTGTTCTTTTTTTCTAGTTTTTTGCACTATTATTCCTTCTTAAAAAAGAAAATTTCTTTTTGCACTGCAGTTTTCCTCAGCATGGTGAACAGTTTGTCATGAAGCTTTATCAATGTGTCAATTTCATTGATGGAGAATTTGATAGAATGCTGTTGCATGTAATCCTTCATCACGTCACAACTTTCTCTTGTTTCTTTTAACGTGATTGCTGGAGGCTCTTGTTTTTTTCGTCTTCTTTGTCTTCCTTTTCACCTTCTCGTTTTTGTGCAATGCTTTCCATGATTTTTCGTCTGTCATGGTAGCCTCTGACTAAATGTTATAATCAATGTCCGCTAACTGTTCATCTGTCATAACACAGCCTGGGGTAGAATCCATTGAAATTTATGATGATGCCAGCATCCAGTGGCTGCAAAGGAGAAGTCGTGTTGGAGGGAAGGAAAAGCGCTTTTACATAATGTAATGTAGGAATGCTGTGGCTGGGTGCATTGTCCACTGGCAACAGAATTTTCCTCCCAGTTACCCACATGTGATAATCCAAAGAGCAAGCCAGTCACTGAAAATCACCCCTGTCATCCTTGCTTTTTGTTGATGTACCAATGACAGATGTGGTGGCGGTCAAAGCCTGAGGTGGCGAAACATCTTAGTGGATTGTACTTCCAGGTGACTAAAGCCAGATGACTAAAGCCAGATGACTAAAGTCAGATGGCTAAAGCCAGATGACTAAAGCCAGATGGCTAAAGCCAGATGACTAAAGCCAGATGACTAAAGCCTTGTGTTTGTCGGTGCTAGAAGTGTTGGTCAATACCCCAAGTCTCATTTCTATCCTTTGACTGTTTTTCCCTGCTACAGGGCCAGTTGACAAGGTTGTGTTAGCTTCCATTTTATGGAACAAGCCAGTTTCGTCGCAATTGTAAACATCATCAGGGTGATAATCTTTGAGCAAATCCTGCAATTTTTTTCTCGCCTCCCTCCCACAATTGACATTGACTAAGGCAGCTTTTCCATGGATATTAATATGTTTGATCCCATGCTGTTGTATGAACTTTGCCAGCCAGCCTACAATAATAAGAATAGAAGACACAAAAAGTGGTTTTTGAATTGACTCAACTTATAGATCAGACTAATTCTCTCTCTCTCTCTCTCTCTCTCTCTCTCTCTCTCTCTCTCTCTCTCTCTCTCTCTCTCTCTCTCTCTCTCTCTCTCTCTCTCTCTCTCTCTCTCTCTCTCTCTCTCTCTCTCTCTCTCTCTCTCTCCCTATCTCTCTCTCTCCCTCCCCTCTCCCTCCCTCCCCCTCTCTCTCTCTCTCTCTCTCTCTCTCTCTCCTCCCCCCTCTCCCCCTCTCCCTCCCTCCCCCTATCTCTCTCTCTCTCTCTCTCTCTCTCTCTCTCTCTCTCTCTCTCTCTCTCTCTCTCTCTCTCTCTCTCTCTCTCTCTCTCTTCTCTCTCTCTCTCTTGACTTGTACCTCAGGTATCTCGCTTACACACAATTTACACCATGCCAGAAGAAAAAAGAATACCAGAAGAAAAGAAAACCAAGAAGAGGAGAAAGAAAAAGAGACAGAAAAGAAAATTTAGAAGAAAGACTGAAATGAGGAAGCATTTCACAACACATATTTATCTCTGCCATATTGAAAGTCGTTGATATCAAGATTGTCCCTAAGTTGATGTGGAGCTCATCATTGATTGGGAGATGTTTTGTTTATCATTGATTGGGAGATGTTTTGTTTATCATTGATTATTGGGAGATGTTTTGTTTATCATTGATTGGGAGATGTTTTGTTTATCATTGATTATTGGGAGATGTTTTGTTTATCATTGATTGGGAGATGTTTTGTTTATCATTGATTATTGGGAGATGTTTTTGTTTATCATTGATTGGGAGATGTTTTGTTTATCATTGATTGGGAGATGTTTTGTTTATCATTGATTGGGAGATGTTTTGTTTATCATTGATTGGGAGATGTTTTGTTTATCATTGATTGGAATGTTTTGTCCTGGCAAGAGTAAACCAAGGTGTCAGGCCATCTTCCACGTTCTTGTGCTTTGCGGCCTTATTGGGAATTGTGCTTTCGGTTTCTGTCACTGTCAGCCATCTGTCCCTGTCCCTTAGAATGTCACTTAAAGTCGGCCTCCCTACATTCAGCGCATAGCATTCCTTGACAAAATCGATGTGAAAAGGAAACACCAGGGTTTAATATGGTCTCTATTTCAATATGAAAGGGAGCACCAGGGCATAGTCTGGTCTCTATTTCAATATGAAAGGGAACACCAGGGCTTAATATGGTCCCTATTATGATGTGAAGGGAACACCAGGGCTTAATATGGTCCCTATTATGATTTTGAAAGGGAACAAGGGCTTAATATGGTCTCTATTTCAATATGAAAGGGAACATCAGGGCTTAGTCTGGTCTCTATTTCAATATGAAAGGGAACATCAGGGCTTAGTCTGAGTCTCTATTTCAATATGAAAGGGAACATCAGGGCTTAGTCTGGTCTCTATTTCAATTTGAAAGGGAACATCAGGGCAATAGTCTGGTCTCTATTTCAATATGAAAGGGAACATCAGGGCTTAGTCTGGTCTCTATTTTAATGTGAAAGGGAACATCAGGGCTTAGTCTGGTCTCTATTTCAATATGAAAAGGAATATCAGGGCTTAGTCTGGTCTCTATTTTAATGTGAAAGGGAACATCAGGGCTTAGTCTGGTGTCTATTATGATTTGAAGGGTAACATGTGGTAACACATCACCTCCTTGACAGGACGCTGATCTGTCACAAGTTCTACTCTAGCTGACATGTTGTTGTTATCCATTGGCATCTTTGAATGTTGGAAAAATGCATGTTTATCATCTTATACAAGGAGATTAACATCAGACTTAGCATTGTTAGCTGCCGACTCCAACAGCCTTACCACCACCAACAGGTTATTAAATCCACCATGTACATCCTCACTTCTTTTATTTCATGCCAATTGGGATTACCTGGATTTGTCTCAAATTAGTCTAAAAAAAACTTAGTTAAAATATCTTGTAAAACATGGTGGATTTTCACCTAATGTTCGCTCTGCAAATCATTGCATAAATGAAATAATTTATCTTGTAATCAATTTGATTCATCACATATGTATCATTTTTGTATAATTCTTGTTTTTCCTATCTTAAACAGGAGAATACAAATTGACTGACTTCTCTATTGATATTGATGCAGCAGTAATGATTCCAGGAGATTACAAAGGAAGATTGAGACTCTCATCAGGGGCAGGGGTCCATTGCCTGTTATGAACTCTATCTATCTGTTGTTTAATGCTCTCTTAAGTTGACTTTTTACATTCTCTCATTCAATTATAAAACTTCACTGCAATTTTCTTTACATTTTATTTTATTTTGATAATTTTCTACTTTGTTTACTCTTCTCCACCTTTTCTATTTTTATTTTGTTGTTATCAGTTTATTGAGCTTGTGCTCCACCGTATTTAGTAGAATTGATTTTTCTTCTTCTAAAATGCTTGTGTTTCTTTGTGTAATGTTTAGTACACACCCGAGAGAAAAGAACAGCAGTTGTGCGTGTATTTCAATATTTGTTTGAACAAAGGGCAATAAGTGATCCCTTGAGGTTAGTGCTGTTGAGTGTTGCGTAAACAAACAAAAAACAAAGTAGTAGACTTGTGAAAAATGATTGTACTGTAAACTTCAGCCTGTGGCTACATCATTTGGGAAGATGGCAGGCAGTTCTTGGTTCTCAAGTCGCATGATTTGTGTCAAAACTCTGTCACTGTGTCAGTGTCAGTGTTGTATGAATATATTCATGAAAGCAGACCATTGAAAGAATGAAAGCAACCAGAAATTGGCAGTGTTGGCTGCTTGGTGATTTGAATGAAAAACTTTAGAATGTTACACAATAATTGACCATCTGTCAGTGCTGTATGTATGAATCAATAAATCTATTAATGAAGCAACCCATTGAAAACAACTAGAAATTGGCAGTGTTGGCTGCTTGACGATATGAATGAGTTGTTTTGCCAATGGGAATCTATTTTGTATATCTTTTGATATACGGAAGGTTTCAATTCTACTGGTGTATGAAACATATGGCAGGATGGTGTTGATGCCTTAAGAGTTATAGTCAGAGGGGTAACTTCAAGTTTTCATTCCAGTGAGATGTTACTTTACTTTCATGATAGTTTATGTTCAGGTTTTCACTTGGCATTGTGTGTAACTATGCATAGCTAGGGATACAATTGTTTTGGATACATCTTATAGTCATTGTGTGTAACTATGCATAGCTAGGGATACAATTGTTTTGGATACATCACATCTTACAGTCATTGTGTGTAACTATGCATAGCTAGGGATACAATTGTTTTGGATACATCACATCTTACAGTCATTGTGTGTAACTATGCATAGCTAGGGATACAATTGTTTTTGATACATCCTATATCTATGTTGTATATAAAAATAAAGATGGATTTATAGTCTGTACGTATCCCCTCACAAGTGCAGGCTCACCGACTGAACATCATTTATCCCCTAGCAGTGCAGTTCATTGAAAGTCCTTTTTAACTCCCTGGGGAGCATACAATGCAGCAAACTGTTAGGGACTTTGCACTAACACACTGACTAGATCCTTCTCTAATTATAACTGGGTACTCATTCACACCTGTGTCTAGTGAGGAATGCATAGTGAAGTAGCTTTCCCAAGAGTACAATGGCATGAAAAAACACCTAGGCCAGCCAAGAGTATTGATCCAGTGTTATTATGATTAACACAATAGTTTGACCACACCATCTCACTAAAAAAACACCTAGGCCAGCCAAGAGTATTGATCCAGTGTTATTATGATTAACACAATAGTTTGACCACACCATCTCACTAAAAAACACCTAGGCCAGCCAAGAGTATTGATCCAGTGTCATTATGATTAACACAATAGTTTGACCACACCATCTCACTAAAAAACATCTAGGCCAGCCAAGAGTATTGATCCAGTGTCATTATGATTAACACAATAGTTTGACCACACCATCTCACTGAAAAACATCACTGATTTTTCCCATTTTGACCACTGGAAACTGACTTTTGTACTGGATTCTTTTAGTAAACATTAGTATTTAGTAAGAAACACTTCCATTGCTGAAGGACCCACTTCCTGAATGTTTCAACAAACACTGTTGATCTCTGTACGTTGTAGAAAGGAAAAATCTCAACTACAACTGTCTTGAATCAATTCTTTTCTTGTGTTTTTGCTTCTGGCTGCTTGTTCAAATTGATTAATTACAATTTTAAACATTGTCACATTACCCTGTCTCCCCTTTATTTAGCTTTAAAATTTACCTGTGATCTGATGAAGGCACTGGGTAGTTACAAAAGGCTTTGTGGGGTGACAATGAGTTTTT
This sequence comes from Doris montereyensis, assembly GCA_037039925.1. NCBI lineage: Eukaryota > Metazoa > Mollusca > Gastropoda > Nudibranchia > Dorididae > Doris > Doris montereyensis. The sequence goes on along the minus strand of JAXRKP010000348.1, from coordinate 269,948 downwards.
CACAAGTTTCTAGTTATGTTGAGTTTTTAAGAAAAATCATTTTTAATAAAAAAAAATAGAATGTATTTGAAAATTGCAATATTTTAATATTTTCAAGACATTTCAAATGGAAAAGAAATACTTTTCTTTAATGATACCCTGATGTTTTTAAAATTTAAAGGCAAAAGTGAAATAATATACAAGTCTTTGAATATTGTTTATTATAATTATAGCCATTTTATAATTTTCAAATTTCCTGCCATTGTTGTAATGTTGATAATATACTGAAGCAGATTATCATATATTGGTCACATTTAACAACTAGAGTCTCAAATGAGCAAATTCCTGTTTTCTTTATAGCTATCACTCATTTGGTATTTCATTTAATGGCTAACACTTTTTTGTTGCGCACTGACAACGATTTATTTTATTAAAAAAATTATAATTTCAGATTAAAGCGTTTAATGTTATTGATTGGGAAATAAATATTGGTCATGTGAGTTGTTTTTTTTCTTCTGATTTTATAATCTGAAAGGGAATTATTTCTTATTGTTAATGGTTAATCCGGGCAGTGGACAGGTAAGCAACTGTACGGGGATTAGGCGATCATGTCCTTCATGAGTCTTCTCTCCTGCTGCCTTGCAGGCAGGTCTTGGCTGACTAATGGCTAAGAAAGTTTACCCTGACAGAAAACAACCTGCTGCCTTGCAGACCGATCTTGGATGACCAAAGGCTACGGGAGTTAACCCTGACACAAAACACAAGGTCCGGTAGGGGGCCTCAGGATGGCAACCCCACTATCTACCTAGGATACAGTGGGCCAATCATCTGCTTATCCAAAATCAACTGATTCAGAGAAATATATACTATATATCAAAGACAAACATGGAAACGAACACAGACTGAGTTTTTGAACATGGAATATTAGGGCAATAAATGGAAAAGAAATCAAATTAGCTGAAGAAATGGAAAAGTTCAAACTTTGAATCAAAGTAGACATTTTGGTCATTACAGAAACAAGGAAAAAAGGACAAGGAATAGAAAATGTAGGACCAAATCATGGTTTATTCTTCTCAGGAGTAGATGTCAAAGATTGAGCTAGAGCAGGAGTAGGCCTCCTATTACATAAAAAGCTACTAGTACTAGAAAGTTTGAAATTTATAAGCCCACTATAGAGGTAAATATGAAACCAGAAGGAAGAGAAATTAAATTATTAATAGCTTATGGACCAAACGATGATGGTACTAAAGAAGAAAAAGATATCTTTGAAAACCATTTACAAATAGCTGCAGAGAATCTCAAACCCAAACAGGAACTAATGGTTTTAGGAGATTTAAACGCTAGAGCAGGCAACAATGTAGAAACATCAGGAGTAATAGGTAAAGAAGGAGAGACAACAACTTCTCCAAATGGAGAGAGACTAATAGATTTTTGCCTAAAGAATAACATGAAAATAGCCAACACCTATTTTCCTCGTAAAGATATCCACAAATACACAAGAGTAAATTAAGACAGGTGTGAAAAGTCAATCATAGACTACATAATATTTAGCTCCGTTTTTTATAGTGCAATGGATGCAAGAGTAAATAGAGGAGCTGAAATATTTAGTGATCGTCACCTAGTGATTGCCAAAATGAGATTTTGACTGAAGAAAACAAACAGAAAAGGAAAGAGAAGAAAGCTACTAAAGTCAAAATAGGGGAACTAAATAAACCAATAATAAAATAAAACAGATATACCAATCTAGGATAAAAAGATTTATCAGTGAAAGGCAGATGGATCTGAATGATAGCACAATAGAAGATAAGTGGCAAATGTATGAAGAAACACTCTTCAGTTGTACTGAAGAGGTCTGTGGTAGGGAAACAAATTAAAGGATATAGGAAAAGAACAGCATGGTGGAATGAGAACGTCAAGACTAAACTTAAGATCAAAGAAAAGAAGATGCCTGGAAGTAATACTTGCACACAAAGAGACCAGAGGACAGGATAAATTACGTGAATAAAAGTAAAAGAACTATCGCCAAAGGAAAGAGAAGTGAGTGAGGAAAGCAAAACAGAGTTTTGACAAAGACTTCAAGAAAACTATCATTACTATCAAGGAAACCAAAAGCTGTACTGGGGAGCTACAAACGAAGAGCATGAAAAATGTTCTCTCTGTTTTGTTTCATCTGGGAATTCCTTTGGTGATGATGGGTAAAGGGGGGGGGGGTGGTTAATGATCTTTGTGTTTGTTTCGTCTGAGAATGTCTTTTTTTCTTTTCTTTTTTTTTTTTTTTTGGGGGGGGGGGGGGGGGTACTGTTTCTTCTGTTTTCTTTCGTCTGGGAATTTCTTTGGTGATGGGGGGGGGGGGGGGGAGTGTGTTAATGTCCACTTCGTTTTGTTTTGCCTGAGGATTGTGTTTGTGGGGGGTGGGGTTAATGTTCTTGTTTCATTTTGGGATTTCGTTGGCGTTTCTCTCTGGTGTGTGCAGACAGTCCTCACCTGTGCTCACTGTTTCTCTCTAGAGTGCACAGGCAGTCCTCACCTGTGCTCACTGTTTCTCTCCAGAGTGCACAGGCAGTCCTCACCTGTACTCACTGTTTCTCTCTAGAGTGCACAGGCAGTCCTCACCTGTACTCACTTTTTGTCTCTAGTGTGCACAGACAGTCCTCACCTGTGCTCACTTTTCTCTCTAGAGTGCGCAGACATTCCTCACTGGTACTCACTTTTTGTCTCTAGTGTGCACAGACAGTCCTCACTGGTACTCACTTTTTGTCTCTAGTGTGCACAGACAGTCCTCACCTGTGCTCACTGTTTCTCTCTAGAGTGTGCAGACATTCCTCACTGGTACTCACTTTTTGTCTCTAGTGTGCACAGACATTCCTCACTGGTACTCACTTTTTGTCTCTAGTGTGCACAGACATTCCTCACTGGTACTCACTTTTTGTCTCTAGTGTGCACAGACATTCTTCACTGGTATTCACTTTTTGTCTCTAGTGTGCACAGACATTCCTCACTGGTACTCACTTTTTGTCTCTAGTGTGCACAGACATTCCTCACTGGTATTCACTTTTTGTCTCTAGTGTGCACAGACATTCCTCACTGGTACTCACTTTTTGTCTCTAGTGTGCACAAACATTCCTCACTGGTACTCACTTTTTTGTCTCTAGCGTGCACAGACAGTCCTCACCTGTGTGCACGTTTTCTCCCTAACATTGGTACTACTGGTAGCCATCCCCTTATTAGCAAATGATGACATTAAAGCACGCTATAACTATGAGCCAGATTGACAATTTCAGTTTTCATGACTACAGTTAATCCTATTTTTTTTTCATGAGCGCTGATTGATAAATCACATCCTCTGTGTTTGTCATTGTTTCACTTCCTTTTATATTGTTGTTGTTTTTATTCTCTTCCTCGTTTGTTAATGACAATTTTTTTTAATCCCTTCAACTTTCGATTTTCCTGAGGGATGATAGTGTCTGAAGATGTGGCACTGGACTCAAAAAGTACAGGTTCAGGGTTTGAATCACAGAAGGTGCATGAATGAACATGAACACAATTGGATTTTAGTTTCAGCACCTATTTGACACTGGATCTGACATGCAGTCAAATTGAAAACAGGTGGAAAGTTCATAAACTCTCGAGACAAATAAAAATAAAAACTTTTTTCTCTCGTATTGGACACTAACATTACTTTGAAACAAAAATGTCCTAAATTCTCTCAAACACTGTGACATTGACAGCTTTTTGAAAGCGTTGTCCACACAAATGTCCTAAATTCTCTCAAACACTGTGACATTGACAGCTTTTGAAAGCGTTGTCCACACAAATGTCCTAAATTCTCTCAAACACTGTGACATTGACAGCTTTTTGAAAGCGTTGTCCACACAAATGTCCTAAATTCTCTCAAACACTGTGACATTGACAGCTTCAGGCAAATATGAACAGCTAAGCAAAACAGAAACATCAGTTTGTACTTTAACGCAAGCAAACATTTCCTTGGACCACTAAAATGCTTTTTTCAATAAAACTTGGTCATTCAGTCAGTTCCAACCTTTAATTTACAGAATAGTTTATTAGACTTCATTACAATTATAAATTTGAACATAAAACTCTTTGAATAAAAACAATTAGATCAATGATCATATTTAAAGTTAAAGATGGATTCTATACATGTTAAAACCACACATTCTCTATTGTAGAGAAATGATAATAGTAACCGTAATAATAATAATAATAATAATAATAATAATAATAATAATAATAATAATAATAATAATAATCATTATAAGAATCAATGTTATATATAATAAGAGGAAAGGAAAATCCACAAATATATTTTCACTACGGCTCCAACACAAAAACTTTAAAAGAAAAACAATGGTAAAAAAATATGAAACTGAAATCATTAAAATCATCAAATGTGAGAAACTTTTCAATAATAAATTCAGCTGTGAATATTCTTATTTTGTTTCACATTTTGTTGGGTTTTTGTTTTTTCCCACCAATTGAACAGTCGTAAGCAATGCCGTGAAGGTGCAGAGCATGCAAGGATTACCAGAAATACACATGCTACTACATATATTGCTACTTTGCCACTTGGAAATGAAAACTCTGATGATCCTCAACAAAAAGACCTACTTAACATATTGCTCAACATTTTTCCCAACAGCACGTAAAACGTGATGTGTTACTAACAAAAATAATAAAAGTAATAATAACAATAATGATAATAAATAACAATAATAACAATACATGTAATAATAATGATAATAATAACAATAACATAAAACAGCAACAATTATCTACTGATCTTGTGTGTATAAAGATACAAATCTGATAACTTTACTGGGGTAGAGTTGGGTAAATCAGACAACTTTACAGGGGTAGAGTTGGGTAAATCTGATAACTTTACTGGGGTAGAGTTGGGTAAATCAGACAACTTTACTGGGGTAGAGTTGGCTAAATCAGACAACTTTACAGGGGTAGAGTTGGCTAAATCAGACAACTTTACAGGGGTAGAGTTGGCTAAATCAGACAACTTTACAGGGGTAGAGTTGGCTAAATCAGACAACTTTACAGGGGTTGAGTTGGCTAAATCAGACAACTTTACAGGGGTAGAGTTGGGTAAATCTGATAACTTTACAGGGGTTGAGTTGGGTAAATCTGATAACTTTACAGGGGTAGAGTTGAGTAAATCTGACAACTTTACAGGGGTAGAGTTGGATAAATCTGACAACTTTACTGGGGTAGAGTTGGGTAACGTCACCACCCTGAGACAGTTCCCTACTGACAGGCCCCTCATGTCATGATAGACTATTACATACACATGAAAATAGGATAGTTATATTCGTCAACCAATCAGGTGCTATTCTATTCCAAAGTTTACTTAGATTTAATTTTGTATTATTTAGATATCAGTGTTTAATGAGTTGAATCAGGTAAATTCACCACTTGTCGGTTAAAGTCGCCAATGTTTTGGGGGAAATTCACCATTTGTCAGTTACAGTCGTCAATGTTTTGGAGGAAATTCACCACTTGTCGGTTAAAGCCGCCAATGTTTTAGCCAATGTTAAAGTCGCCAATGGAAATTCACCATTTGTCAGTTGTCGGTTAAAGTCGCCAATGTTTTGGGGGAAATTCACCACTTGTCAGTTAAAGTTGCCAATGTTTTGGGGAAATTCACCATTTGTCGGTTACAGTCGCCAATGTTTTGGGGGAAATTCACCACTTGTCGGTTACAGTCACCAATGTTTTGGAGGAAATTCATCACTTGTTGGTTAAAGTCGCCAATGTTTTAGCGGAAATTCACCACTTGTCGGTTAAAGTCACCAATGTTTTGGGGAAATTCACCACTTGTCAGTTAAAGTTGCCAATGTTTTGGGGGAAATTCACCATTTGTCGGTTTACAGTCGCCAATGTTTTGGGGGAAATTCACCACTTATCGGTTACAGTCGCCAATGTTTTGGAGGAAATTTATCACCTGTTGGTTAAAGTCGCCAATGTTTTGGGGGAAATTCACCACTTGTCGGTTAAAGTCACCAATGTTTTAGGGGAAATTCACGATTTGTCAGTTGTCGGTTAAAGTCGCCAATGTTTTAGGGGGAAATTCACCACTTGTCGGTTAAAGTTGCCAATGTTTTGGGGAAATTCACCATTTGTCAGTTACAGTCGCCAATGTTTTGGGGGAAATTCACCACTTGTTGGTTAAAGTCGCCAATGTTTTAGGGGAAATTCACCACTTGTTGGTTAAAGTCGCCAATGTTTTAGGGGGAAATTCACCATTTGTCGGTTACTGTCGCCAATGTTTTGGGGAAATTCACCATTTGTCAGTTGTCGGTTAAAGTCGCCAATGTTTTGGGGGGAATTTCACCGCTTGTCGGTTACAGTCTCCAATGTTTTGGGGGAAATTCACCACTTGTCAGTTAAAGTCGCCAACGTTTTGGGGGAAATTCACCACTGAGAAAAATATGTAAAAAGTTCAGTTGGTGAAATTAGCTAAAGCCTATGGCGATTTTACCCAACAACAGCTAATCTAAGTTAAAAAATATTTTTAAAGATTTATAACAAATGTTTTGCATCATGAGACAATAAAATAAGACAAGAAAAGAAAGTATGAAGAGAAAAAGGAACCATCAAAAGGAAGAGTGCTTGAGAAACTATCAGAAATATGCATTAGACAGAAATGGATAAGATGTAGATTTGACTCTTGTGATACCGGATGTTGTAAAAATCAATAAAGAACAAGTCTCCGGAGTGAAGGGGGCTTCACTTGGAAACTGGTGAGGGCATTAAATTCTTTGATTGGTTGCTCAAGAGAGGCAAAAAACAATGTGACCAATCAAATGGACAGAGACAGACTCATCATATAAAGGAAAGAATAGGTTATTCCATTCCAAACAATGGGGTCTACAAGAGTGGGGAATTTACCCGCATGGCAAAGTTAACCGACTTTACCCTACTAAAAACATTTTTTTTACCTCAAATCAAATAATATACGGAAGATGCAGTGAGCATTGTTAAACTGAAATTTTCAACGTTGGTCTCAGATCAGTTACTGAGGGAAGCCAAAAGAACGATAGTGCATGAAGATAAATGATGTGACCATGAGGACTATCTACTCTTCAAGACAACAATTGTCATCAAGCTAATTCAAGAGAATAACGTGAACCGATAACTACATGAGCAGAATCCTTGCTGCATATGTGAATGCCAAGCCTTAGGAGTGTGTGTGTGTGTGTGTGTGTGTGTTTGTGTGTGTGTGTGTGTGTGTGTGTTTGTGTGCGTGTATGCTTGCATCTGCAACAAAAAAATATACCCTTGATTAAATTTCATGAATTTGAATGAGATAGACTTATTTCATGAATTTGAATGAGATAGACTCATTTCATGAATTTGAATGAGATAGACTCATTTCATGAATTTGAATGGGATAGACTCATTTCATGAATTTAAATGAGATAGACTCATTTCATGAATTTGAATGAGATAGACTTATTTCATGAATTTGAATGAGATACTCATTTCATGAATTTGAATGAGAAAGACTTATTTCATGAATTTGAATGAGAAAGACTCATTTCATGAATTTGAATGAGATAGGTTCATTTCATGAATTTGAATGAAATAGACTCATTTCATTAATTTGAATGAGATAGACTTATTTCATGAATTTGAATGAAAAAGACTCATTTCATAAATTTGAATGAAATAGACTCATTTCATTAATTTGAATGAGATAGACTTATTTCATGAATTTGAATGAGATACTCATTTCATGAATTTGAATGAAATAGACTCATTTCATTAATTTGAATGAGATAGACTTATTTCATGAATTTGAATGAAAAGACTCATTTCATAAATTTGAATGAAATAGACTCATTTCATTAATTTGAATGAGATAGACTCATTTCATTAATTTGAATGAGATAGACTTATTTCATGAATTTGAATGAAATAGACTCATTTCATTAATTTGAATGAGATAGACTCATTTCATTAATTTGAATGAAAAAGACTCATTTCATGAATTTGAATGAGATAGACTCATTTCATGAACTTGAATGAGACTCATTTCATGCAAAACAAGGGTGAAACCAATTTCCTTTTTGACCAAAACAAAACTATCCATCAGGTTGTATCTTACCCAGAAAAAGGAATTAGGAATCATGACAACAGTATCTTCTATCCTACAACTAATTGTTATGCCTAATGGGTATTATTATTATTACTAGTTGAGACGCCCACCTCTGGTGGGATGGGTTCTAGATCTTAGTCTACATTATGATTCTGCTGACACTCACAAAAGACTTGAAGTCGCCTGTCTCTTTGCTTCTTTTGTCTGACATATCTTTTTGACTCTGTTAATCTGAGCCTTTATTTCTTTTTCTTTCCAGGTATGAATATCCTCTAAATTCAGATTCAATTAATTAGTTTTTTAATCATGTGCGTCTTTATCAGTTTGTTTCTGGTTCATTAAAATTAAAAAACCCACGGTGTTTCTTTATTTGCTCTTTTGTTAATAGGTACAGCGTAGAAATGAAAACTATTTTTAGATTTTCAACTTTCCGAATAGTCCCATCCAACTCTACACCTAATTTTGAGTGAGTGCTGAGGACATTTTCAAGATTTTCCATTGTCACAGACAAATCTGATTTAGTGTGACATGATCCAACTCTACACCTAATTTTGAGTGAGTGCTGTGGACATTTTCAAGATATTCCATTGTCACAGACAAATCTGATTTAGTGTGACATGATCCAACTCTACACCTAATTTTGAGTGAGTGCTGTGGAAGTTTTCAAGATTTTCCATTGTCACAGACAAATCTGATTTAGTGTGACATGATCCAATTCTACGCCAATTATATAGATTATTATTATTATTATTATTATTATTATTATTATTATTATTATTATTATTATTATTATTATTATTATTATTATTATTATTATTATTATTATAATTATTATTATTATTATTATCATTATTACCTTATGAGTTGTATAATTCAGAGAAAAACAAATGCCTCTGAAAAAGGCACACTAAATGTCTTTGGTAAGAGTTATATTAGTGTGATGAACGTGTCAGTTTGAAAGCTGGCAAGCCTTTTTTACTGCACTTACTACTAAAACTGCTCATGCCTGACCTCCCCACTTGACTTAACAATCATAAATGAATACCAGGCTATAGGCAAACAAAAATGTTACCAAAATATTAGCATATGTGGCACATGAAACCTAAAGTGGTGTACTAGTCAGGAAGACAAGGAAAGAAGTTGTGTGATGGGAGATGAACGATGGCAAGCCAATACACTTGCACATGTACAGAAATAAGAAATATACAATATTTATAAATAGATTACTCAATACATGTTACATGTACACATGCAGAAAAGCTATGATTAAAGTCATGTCAAAATCATTTTACCAGATGACATAATATATAACTTAAGAGATCCATCATTTCTGTATTTATGAGAATAACTAATGCCAATACTGGGCACATGTTGTTTTTTGGGGGTAAAGCCTCCAGCCGAATGATCTCCATGAAGAGCAAAGAGTATAATGAATATTTTCCTTATTGTTCAATTGAATGACAGTGCCTAAAATACGAATGATAGTTAAGGAACTACAAAAATACAATACAATACAAATGATGGTGATTCGTGTAAGAATGGCTACAGCCCTTGTCAACAGAACCTGGACCACTAGAGCTTTCTTTGGAAGTTATAACAATCTCATGACAGAGTAGAAAATGACAAGAGTTAAAGATAAAAAGCTATGGCTAGAACTACAATATTGTCATAGTAGTCAAACTATTACGGCACTTGTAAAGATTTCAGAACATCATATTACCATACAAACAACTGTATTCATAAAAAGGAACCCAAAGGCACTATTTTGATCATGTATTCTAGCTAGTTAGAAACAATGTCAACCCTAAGACAACGTTAAAACAAACAACGTATCATTCGTAAACAGCTACAGACTAATGATGTCATATTTTTGCATTTCAAATTGGAATGAGATAATTGAAGGATCTGAAATTTTTCTTGTGTTTCTTCTTCATTGATGACATGCCATCATGCTGAATATTTCATATACAATGACATGCCATCATGCTGAATATTTCATTTACAATGACATGCCATCATGCTGAATATTTCATTTACAATGACATGCCATCATGCTGAATATTTCATTTACAATGGCATGCCATCATGCTGAACATTTCATTTACAATGACATGCCATCCTGCTGAATATTTCATTTATAATGACATGCCATCGTGCTGAATATTTCATTTACAATGACGTGCCATCATGCTGAATATTTCATTTACAATGACATGCCATCATGCTGAATATTTCATTTACAATGGCATGCCATCGTGCTGAATATTTCATTTACAATGGCATGCCATCATGCTGAATATTTCATTTACAATGACATACCATCATGCTGAATATTTCATTTACAATGACATGCCATCGTGCTGAATATTTCATTTACAATGGCATGCCATCATGCTGAATATTTCATTTACAATGACATACCATCATGCTGAATATTTCATTTACAACAAGCAAAATGGCAAATCCCAATTTAATTCCAATTAGATTCCAATTGGATTTTGTTGTGTCCCATTTTACCTGTGTGTCACCTTTGCTACGCTACACTGTGTGTATGGATGTGATCAACCTCCTAGGATTGTACAGTGTAGACCTGTCCTCCACCATATGACGTTTTTACATCCCGAAGAAGAAGGTTTTGACCAAATCCAAATCAATGGGATAGAGAAATGCTTTGAAGGTTTTGACCAAATCCAAATCAATGGGATAGAGAAATGCTTTGAAGGTTTGACCAAATCCAAATCAATGGAATAGAGAAGAAATGCTTTGAAGGTTTTGACCAAAGCCAAATCAATGGGATAGAGCAGTGCTTTGAAGGTTTTGACCAAATCCAAATCAATGGAATAGAGAAGAAATGCTTTGAAGGTTTTGACCAAAGCCAAATCAATGGGATAGAGCAGTGCTTTGAAAGTTTTGACCAAATCCAAATCAATGGAATAGAGAAATGCTTTGAAGGTTTTGACCAAATCCAAATCAATGAGATAGAGCAGTGCTTTGAAAGTTTTGACCAAATCCAAATCAATGGGATAGAGAAATGCTTTGAAGGTTTTGACCAAATCCAAATCAATGGGATAGAGAAATGCTTTGAAGGTTTTGACCAAAGTCAAATCAATGGGATAGAGCAGTGCTTTGAAGGTTTTGACCAAATCTAAATCAATGGGATAGAGCAGTGCTTTGATGGTTTTGACTAAACCTAAATCAATGGGATAGAGAAATGCTTTGAAGGTTTTGACCAAATCCAAATCAATGGGATAGAGCAGTGCTTTACTCTATATTGTCATATAAATTTGCAGTCTAGAATAAAAATTTAACCAAAAATATTTGCCATTCATAAAATACAGTGATGTTATGTATGTCTTTATCAAACAGGATATTTTAATCACTGACATTTTTCTATACATATCACAGTAAAAGGAAATAAAATGACGTTTTTAAATTCTTGAAACACATATTTAATGTAAAAGACAATAAAAAAGGAGAGCATTAATGTACAGACAGGTATAGTATGATATCAAACTGTGCAAATCATTTTAAAGGATGCACAAGCACATTAAAAAGAAGGCTTTCTTTAGATAACGTTAAGTATGGAGGGATGTTTAGAATATATGTTATAAACATTTTACTCGTAAACCATAGACATGAAATGCGTTGACATAAAAAATATACAAATGGGACACGTGTACTTCCTGTTTTTTGTTATACGATATTTGTAATTACATATTGTGCCTAAAACCTTGATTGACAAAAATGTATGATAAAGAAAAATCACAGATAGCTGTAAAGATTTGATAAAAATATTTCCCGTATTTTATGCTGCTCCAAGAATATAGTATAATCAAATCTTATTAATATATAAAATATCAATATAAAATATATACATGAGATACAGTAGAAGGATGTAAAATTCCCTGAAGAGTGGAGGAGGGAGAAAAAAATTGATTAACGTACAGAGGTTAAAAAATATTACTTTGCATGAAAGCTCTGCCTCTTTAAACTCTTTAAACTTATAAATTATTCCAAAGTACATGTGTTCACATGAAATTGTGCTCTTATTTGAAAAGGGGAGAATGATCTGTGGAGGTATTAAGTGTGCCACAAGGCACATAGAGGATAGATAACAGTGAGCTTAAAATGAGAGGTCTATGAATAACAGCAAGCTGCATCAAACGAAACAGAATAATGATCACTCTCCCATATTTTGAGATAAAATGGATTCTATTGAAATATTTGTAATAGATTTTTCAGTAACGGGATGATGTTCATTTAAAGTCTTCAATAACACTCACAACCTTTATGTGAAGGGAAACAATTAGTCAGGTTAACTCAGTTACAAAAACAAAAATATCAACAGTTCTTGAGCAAGGATTCAACAAGAAATAAGTCATAACAGATAGTTCATAAATCAAACAGTTTGAAATCAATTTTTTTTTCTCTTCATTCTTTCTTTCATCAAGTGATTACTACTCCTTTCCTTTTCTCTTATGTTTAAAGCTCGGAATTTACGAAAATTTTCTCTCACCCTCTCTCTTCTCTATCCTTTTTATCTGATTTGTTTTGCTTTGGCTTTTTTGTTCTTTGTTTGTTTGAAAGGGGAACAATCGTCCTTTCCTCTGTTTCTATGAGTCTCAAAGAAAATTGTAAAAGAGACAATTCAATTCAGAAATGGATATATTTGTGCATTGAACAGCAGGAAATGACATGGGCATAAAAGACACCAATTGTTTGTATATTTAATTCCAGAACTTCAATTGCAACAGTGAAGGGAGGATATCAAATTCTCCCAAAAATTAAAATGATTAACAACTAAACTAAGGTACAAAACAAAATGAGATCATGGTAGAGGAAACCTCTTCTAGCAAACTAATGAGGCCAACGGTTTCTAGAACAGTTAATCCCTCATACGTCTTTATAAATAAATAAAAAAACTAGAGCAATAGCAATATCGTAAATTTCACCAAACATAATTTCTGTACTATTTTGCTGCATGATGAAGGTTTTCAAAATTTGGTTTCATCGTTATAAACTTTGCTTTTTTCTCGTTTACCTTGTCCTGAAAGTAAAATTAAAAAACATACCATTGTGAAACATTGATAAAATGCAAGGCAAAAAGTTAAAGAGGAATACTGGGTAAGTAAAGACTGTTATCAGTTAGAACAAAACTTTAGTTGAAGTAAGAAAATAAATTATTTTATTTTCTACAGCTTAGCAACGCTTACTGTTAAAAAAAAAAAGAAGCACATCATTTCTAGAATAATTAATAATAGACAATAAGGTAACCCTAATGCTAACCCTAACCTTAACCCTAATGCTAACCCTAACCTTAACCCTAATAATAAACATTTAGATAGCGTTCATGTAGTATGTTGCATCTAATGTAAGCAGGAAAGTTTGAACTTTCTCATGATACTGTAACTTAAAGAAGAATCAGAACAAAGCAAAATTGCTTAAAAATATCTTACATTACAATCTACATTTAGAAATTCTTAATTCCACATAGATCATTCCACATAGATCTAGATCTCCTATATAAATCTGAAACTTTATACATCTGAGAATAAATATATATTTCAAAATACATTACTGAAATTATTCGAGCTTTTAAACTTTTGTTAGAATTTTAGTGGTAAAAGATTACAAAAACTTTTGCGTATAGTGAATAATATGTGAGTATATATGACAACACATCAGCGCGCGTATAAAAGACACATTTACAATACACAAGTTTTGTTGATGTGAATATCTGGCAAAAAAAAGAAAAAACAAGAACTCAAAGTGGCGGAAAGAAGAGTTGAAAAAATAGTCAAGATGCAATACATTTGTGAGGTTTAGAACAAGGCAGGGAGGAGGCTCTGATCAAGAGGTCATTCTTTTAAATTAACACAAACTTTTCGTATATTTCTTTATGTTGTAACTTTAACAGAAATAAAATGTCACTACGTACAGGGACTTAATTCCTTCATTCTTTATCCCAATGGAGTCCTTAGACCATAGGTCAACTTCCAGATTATAGATCTAACAATATTGAACTAGAAAGAAAAGCCAGCTCATGCGTTTGATTTGTATCAATGTAGCTAATGCATGGTCGGATAAAGAGCATGCTAAAGTGTTTTTTGTCCAGTCAAAATCAAACCTTAAACTTCTCAGTCGATAGAGGCTAATCTGGGCCATGAAATAGCTAAATGCTCAGGTCCCTGCAGAACTTCTCCAGTCTAAGTGCTCTTGAAGTCATCAAGGGTTGGATTGACCAATGAAAAGATTGTACTAAAGTCTATAATCAATTGAAGTCATCAAAGGGTTGGATTGACCAATGAAAAGATTGTACAAAAGTCTATAATCAATTAAACTCATCAAGGGTTGGATTGACCAATGAAAAGATTGTACTAAAGTCTATAATCAATTGAAATCATCAAGGGTTGGATTGACCAATGACAAGATTGTACAAAAGTCTAAAATCAATCATACATTCATTCATCCTTTCATACACATTACAGAGTTCAAGAAACTGTCATAATAATTTCCTTTTTCGTTCTTAATTTTTATTAGCAAGATTTCCATATATTACTGCTCATTTTGTTCCTCATTGAACAGAGTTAGAAGGCAAACATTATAATATAAATGTAGGCTTTCATCTTATCTGTATTAAGAGTAATAAAAGATTACGCCTACACAATTGCAGATGGCTTATAACATTTGATGGTCAAAAGTCTCAAATTCTATGAACTACAGTTTGTCTTAATTGTCTGAGCAATAGAGCTGATTGATTTACATTACAACGTTCTTTATTGTGTTAAACATACTTCAACAGATTATAAGTATTACGTTTGGTACGATTCCTCTTATGAAAACAATACGCACATTTCGCTGTTTCACCACTCCAGGTAACGGTTTATAAGCAAAGCAAGCAAAGCAAAGCAAGACGACTCAATGCTACATGAAAGTTAAATGTCTTGGATTGCGCCATCATTTTGTTTTAAATTTAAATAATGGAGGGGGATGTAAACTCGCATCAAATTTGTCTGGTTAAATGCACAGCCTGTTTCCACACAGCTCTTCCGAATCTCATGTTTCAATGGTGCCACTGAAAGACTTCAATGGTGCCACTGAAAGACTTCAATGGTGCCAATGAAAAACTTCAGTGGTGCCAATGAAAGACTTCAGTGGTGCCAATGAAAGACTTCAATGGTGCCAATCAAAAACTTCAATGGTGCCAATGAAAGACTTCAATGGTGCCAATGAAAGACTTCAGTGGTGCCAATGAAAGACTTCAATGGTGCCAATGAAAGACTTCAGTGGTGCCAATGAAAGACTTCAATGGTGCCAATAAAAGGCTTCAGTGGTGCCAATGAAAGACTTCAGTGGTGCCACTGAAAGACTTCAGTGGTGCCAATGAAAGACTTCAGTGGTGCCAATGAAAGACTTCAGTGGTGCCAATGAAAGACTTCAATGGTGCCAATGAAAGACTTCAGTGGTGCCACTGAAAGACTTCAATGGTGCCAATGAAAGACTTCAATGGTGCCAATGAAAGACTTCAGTGGTGCCAATGACAGACTTCAATGGTGCCAATGCAAGACTTTAATGGTGCCAATGAAAGACTTCAATGGTGCCAATGAAAGACTTCAGTGGTGCCAATGAAAGACTCCAATGGTGCCAATGAAAGACTTCAATGGTGCCAATGAAAGACTACTATGTTCGCTACTGACCTACATCAGCATACAGTATTGTTGGGGTGGAACGGGAGCTAGAGAACCAGACAACGTGTCTTCCTTTGCGTCAAACTCCCATGTCAAAGATTTAGATGTCTTCTTCTTTACTCTTTTCCTGGAGATTGTGAGTTAGTCATTTATAAAGCAGAAACAAATGGGGAAGAACAAAAATTCAAAAAGACGACATAAATGTTAAAAGAACATTTTTCCTCAAGAAGGAAATTGGTCACGACTCATTGGGCATTTGAAACAAATTTCTATTTCAAAGTAGATCCTCTTCAGAACCTTGCATATCAAACTAAAGAAATTTTCTAACATTACCAAATTTTAACATGCTTTTAGATTTCTAACAGGTTTTTTAAGCAAGGAAAAGAACTGAATGGCCTTGACTGTCTTTGATTGGACGCAAAATAAAATAATTAAAAAAATAAAGTTGTGAATATGTTTGTCCTTTGTTATAGAAATTTAACCAAACCAAATGATAAACGGAAAAGGCACACATAACAAATTAAGCCCTCTGTAAAGATTTTTTTCTACAAGTAAAAGAAAAGATTGTAAATACTATTGTTCCATGTCCATGCGAATAAAAAGCGAAAGGATGGAATAAAAGAGTCATTAAACCCATGAAGAAGAAAACAAGGTGATTCCAGAGAAATTGAATATATATGCAAAGATGACATCAAGAATTCGATAAGAAAGGAATTCATCTCAGTCACTTGAATTGCACACACATCTAGTCTAATACTAAAAGAAAATATACAATAAATACGTGATAATCAGGTCGCTTTATTTGAGGTAAAAAAGTACTGAAATGTCTCTTCTTTCCAATCAGAATAAAAAAAGCTAAATCTTGTCTCACGAAACGCTTGATTTTATGGAACCCAACACCCTCCGGTGTAGAGAGTCATTGTAGATAAGTACGATGTAGATGAGGTAGATCTATCGCGTGTTTTGCTTGAGATGTGAATAAGGTATACAGTAGTATTGAATACCGTTACAAATTACAAATTACAAATTGTTGGTTTATTTATTGTGGCAGCCAGGCCTCATTTCTCTTCTAACAGTTGTACACAAGAAAATAAAAGGGAAAAATGAATCTCGTAAAGGTGAGAATTTTTAAAAAATTGAAAAAAAGAGGAAAGAAAAGAAACTCAAAGTCAAGACGAATCTGTAAATAAAAACATGCATTTTTGAAAATCCAACTTTTTTTGCTTCTCTTTGTAGTGTTGATAAAAATTATTCGTTTCAAGTTTAATCACAATGATTTCATTTCAAGTCTAATCACTATGGTTTTATTTCAAGTCTAATCACAATGATTTCGTTTCAAGTCTAATCACAATGATTTCATTTCAAGTCTAATCACAATGATTTCATTTCAAGTCTAATCACAATGATTTCATTTCAAGTTTCATTTCGTTTCTAAATCACAATGATTTTATTTCAAGTCTAATCACTATGATTTCATTTCAAGTCTAATCACAATGATTTCATTTCAAGTCTAATCACAATGATTTCATTTCAAGTCTAATCACAATGATTTCATTTCAAGTCTAATCACAATGATTTCATTTCAAGTCTAATCACAATGATTTCATTTCAAGTCTAATCACTATGATTTCATTTCAAGTCTAATCACTATGATTTCATTTCAAGTCTAATCACAATATTAGTGAATAAAACATCAAAACAAGCTAAAAACCAAAAACTGCAGAGGTAAATGATATATTTTTCGACTAATTTATCACATTTAGCCATTGATCAACAGTGGAAAATGGAAGAGAAAATATCAACAGAGAAAAATGACATAAATCGAATGGGAGAACAATAAAATGAGAAGCAAGCTTTGTGACCCCCCCCCCTCACCACGACTCCATCTCCATAAGTTAAAAAAAAAACAACATACAACAAAACTCGTATAAATAATTCAATGACCAAAAAAAAAAAGAAAACAGAAACAAAAATTAGCAACAGAAATATCCAGAACAGAAGAGGAGGGTGAGTAACATGGAGTGGAGATCAGTTTGTCGGGTTTTCAAATGAACATTGAGTCAAAACTGGGAAACTGTTTTCATTTCAACATTGGGTCAAAACTGGGAAATTGTTTTTGTTTAAACATTGAATCAGTTTGTCGGATTTTCGTATGTACACTGAGTCAAAATTGGGAAACTGTTTTCAAATGAACATTGAGTCAAAACTAGGAAATTGTTTTCGAATGAACATTGAGTCAAAACTAGGAAACTGTTTTCGAATGAACATTGAGTCAGAACTAGGAAACTGTTTTCGAATGAACATTGAGTCAGAACTAGGAAACTGTTTTCGAATGAACATTGAGTAAAAACTAGGAAACTGTTTTCGAATGAACATTGAGTCAAAACTAGGAAACTGTTTTCGAATGAACATTGAGTCAAAACTGGGAAACTGTTTTCGAATGAACATTGAGTCAAAGCTAGGAAACTGTTTTCGAATGAACATTGAGTCAAAACTAGGAAACTGTTTTCGAATGAACATTGAGTCAAAATTGGAAAACTGTTTTCGTATCTACACTGAGTCAAAATTGGGAAACTGTTTTCGAATGAGCATGGAGTCAAAAATGGGAAACTGTTTTCTCATGTACATTGAGTTAAAAATTGGGAACTGTTTTCGAATGAACATTGAGTCAAAAATGGGAAACTGTTTTCAAATGAACATTGAGTCAAAAAATGGGAAACCGTTTTCGTATGAACATTGAATCAAAACTGCGAAAGTGTAAATGTAGAAAATATTAGTACAGTACACGTTTACAACAACTTAGAACAAAAAAATTAACACACATAGATGACCTTCTGAATTCCCTTCAAAATTCAAATCCTTATTCTCTCCTTCACTTTCCTCCTCCAGAGTCTTTAATTTTTGAAGTGTAAACGGGCTGCAAAAAGTTACAGATTTGAAATAAATCTTTTGACAGGTTAAATTAGAGTTTAAATAAACATTCTCTAGCTCTTAGTCTTAGCTAGATTTGACGAATTATTGAAATAACAGCTTTTCATCCTGAAATAAAATCTTAATCTGTCGTACTCTGAAGAAACACAAAATGATTTCTCAAAAACCTTGTTTCGAGATATTCACGTTTTAGTATTGTACATTATAAAATAATAGTAACGGTTCGGGATTCTATTTTTACATCATAAACATCATTTGTATTGATTCCAGTCTTTTGATTGAATTTCATTCTAAAATGTAAGTATATAACTGATTTAGAGGGAAATATGTGTTTTTCGAAACACAAAGAAATACACGTTTGGATAAAACACGTATTTCTCAGTGGACACCAAAAGAACACATAAATCTCTGTAGCTAGAGCTATTTGGATAAAGCCTTGCCGATTTGATGCATCTCTATAGTAGCAAGTTATCGGTATAAGTAGATCTATTTTCTTATTTACCTAGTATTCTTGAACTAGATCTAGATCTAACAAAACAAGATATAGATTGAGATTTATTTTTTTCTAGCCCTAGATCCCCCTCCCCCTCTCTCTCTCTCTCTCTCTCTCTCTCTCTCTCTCTCTCTCTCTCTCTCCTCCCTCCTCCCTCCCTCCCTCCCTCCCTCCCTCCTCCCTCCCTCCCTCCCTCCCTCCCTCCCTCCCTCTCTCTCTCTCTCTCTCTCTCTCTCTCTCTCTCTCTCTCTCTCTCTCTCTCTCTCTCTCTCTCTCTCTCTCTCTCTCTCTCTCTCTCTCTCTCTCTCTCTCTATCTATGTCTTTCTTTGTGTCTCTTTTCCACATTTCTAACTCCATGTACTCAAAATGTTAGTACATTCTTGAGAAATATCTATTGTGTTCTTTCTGAATATTACACGAGTTTTGAAAATCAGCACTTTTAAGTGTTATTTTGAGAGTAGACTGGAGAAATATGTGTTTTTCTAGAGGACGCTTGATTTTTGCGGATTCTTAAAAACAGTTTGTTTTTAATTTAATTAAAAAAGTAATTAGATTTCAGATCTGAAATTTTGTCAGAATTTAGACATCAACAGTCTCTACTGAAATCTACATAAAAAAAAATTTTCGTGCCAAAATAACTTTTATATGTTTTTTCAGAGTACGGCAGTAATCTGTTTTATAATCTAATTCAATTCAATTTAATTCAATTCAATTTAATTCAATTCAAAAAAGTTTAATGGCACCATAAAGGCACATCATCTTCGTTCGCAACTATCTGTAAAATAGACATTAATGTACATTGGAATAAGAATTTACGTTATTATAGAAATATTATAGAAATAGAGAGTAGTCAATGAATTCAATTAGAACGAATAAATGCGTACATATCACAGTAAATCATGGGAAATATTTCAAAACATTTGCTTTGCAAAAAACCCAAAGAATGAGCTTAAATAAATAAAAATAATGATATTATGAGAGTGTCCTCAACTACCAATTTGTTAAGTAGTCCATCCTTGTGTCTGTGTGTGTGTGTGTGTGTGTGTGTGTGTGTGTGTGTAACATTTGTAAATACAAATGTTTAAATTTGTGTTAATAATGGAGGGAAAGAAATTACTATCAGGATAAATTTTGTTAAACAATTTTATTTTTGAGTAGAAAATAATTGCTAAGTGAAAACATGTGAATGGCTAATTACCTTGGAATAAAACAAAGGCAAGAACACAATTATACAAACAAAAAGATTTATTTAAAGCTTGTGAAGGTAAAGATGGGATAGTACCCTTAACCCAATTAAACAAATTCAGAGCTTCAAAGAATTATGAAGAGCAACGTTCATTCTTTAAGTCAGTATGTTCTTTCAATAGAGTTAGTAATGGCTTCTAATATTAATGAGTTTTATTTAGCTAGCTGCTATAATACAATGATTTTATCATAATACATTTAAATTTAACACAATGAGAAAAGAGCGGAAATTAGACGGAAGAAATGAAGACATAATATATTTTAGCTGTTTTCGGGGAAAAAACTAACAGAAAATAATTTAATGAAAAGTTTGAGTACTCAAAGAAAAGAATGTCAAGAATAATCTAGATGACTGTTGAAGTGGCATTGCAGTGCATCAAACGCAAACTGTGATCTAATAAGACTTAGCAACAGCAAAAAAACAGCATTGCTATCTGTGGCTGTATAAAAAATATCAGGAAATCAATAGCATTTTACTTTTAGTCTTTTATTTCAAATAATATCATAACATAGATTTTTTTTATTATCAAAAAGCAACTTTTCTAAATACCACAAACGACAATGCCTGCTGACTGATAGAAAGATGCATTGAAATAATTCAAGGCTTCTTCTTTCCAGTTTTATCCTTTTTTTAAAAATGAAATGTTTTAAAATGATGAACCTTGTTGTTGAAATATTTCGATAAAATTACTGTTTGATATATTAGATTGTCTTTAGACTAGCACTACACCAGAGAGAAAAGTTATGACATACATGTTCACATAAATTGCATTGCATCTAACGGATGATTTTAAAGCAATTATTTGCATAAAATATCCTTTAGTAATCTTGTTCCTCAAAGTATTTATATCTAGTTAAAAAGTTTGTATTCTGTACGTGCACATAACTGACTATTATTTTTCAAATGGTAAATCATAGACTTTGCTTTATCAACAATAAACATGTTAACTCAAACATATTTTTGATTACGATCAGACTGAATTGGTATCACAGCATCCAATTAACATGTTAATTCAAACATCTGCTAATCCTATTTGAGCTCAGACTTACTTCGCTGTTGAACCTCCTATTGTTCGAGACATAGGTTGCGACCCTTCATTCACGACAACGTCCTCATCCTCTTCTTCGACAGTTTCATTTATTGACCTGGCAAATGGATCTCTGTAAAATGTTTGTTTACTCAACACACACACAATAGTGTATGCGTTTTAAACAATTTTTTTGGTCATTTAATAGAAAATGTCATACAGTTTAACTAAGTATTCATGTGAGAAAAAACTCATGTATAATATCATTCTTTAGAATAATTCTAATATTGACCATTCCATGGAGTGTAGACAGAAGTCATCTCTGTCAGATAGACTTGTGGACTGCGAAATCTATGTTATTTCTATCTCCGGGTATTGTCCAAGAAGATCAAAGCAAACAAACCAGTTCAAGATTCAAGATGGACGAATGTAAACATTTCCATGAAAATTATCAGCAACATTGTGCTACTGCAGCGTTCGTTATACTAACATTCCTTCGTTATACAAACATTCATTTAAGGCCGTCACGGCCCATAGAGCCGGAGCATACCACGGTTTCAATTCTTTATATTATAGATAAAGGAAAAAAATAGGGGAGTGGAGCCTGAAGAGAGAACTTCAAACTTGTTTTCAAGGAACTGAAAGTCGTCTTTCATATTCTGATAAGCCTGGCCACTTTCCTATTTGCACTTTTTGATTAATCCACTACTTTCATTACAAAGTGATTAGGCTCAATTCAGAATGCAAACAATTAAGGCAACGTCGCCTGTTGTGCACCTGAAGAAACACTCACGTGAAAAAGGATGCAAAGAAATGAGTTGATTGACACTGGCATAAAGTTTTGTCACAGCTCAAGATAGACGTGCAAGCTTTTCATATTTCTCTAAACAAAATAAAATCATAATGAAGTTTTCTAGTGCGTTATGCATGAATATGCTGTAGGTATATAGTAACATAAATATGTGTTTGGAAACAATAGAAATTACCCGCATACAGGAAGATTAAAACATGTACAAAATAAAAATTAAATATTGTCAACCTTTCTGTCTAAATAACAGTGCTGTATTGAACGCTTTGACTGTGTGGTGATAATGTCAGTCTTTCTGTCTAAATAACAGTGCTGTATTGGACGCTTTGACTGTGTGGTGATAATGTCAGTCTTTCTGTCTAAATAACAGTGATGTGTTGAACGCTTTGACTGTGTGGTGATAATGTCAGTCTTTCTGTCTAAATAACAGTGATGTGTTGAACGCTTTGACTGTGTGGTGATAATGTCAGTCTTTCTGTCTAAATAACAGTGATGTGTTGGACGCTTTGACCATGTGATGACTTTCGAATAGCGCATGATAATCAAGTTGCACTCTTCCTTGTTAATTCAACAGCTCTTTCTTGAAAATAAATTATATTTATATTTTTAAAGGATTGATCCCTATTTTAGTTCAATGTCGGGTATTTGTGTGAGAAACAGAATAAACTGATGACAAGTACAGAACATTCTTGACCTAGATTTAGGCTACAGCTAGCAAGACACTTTCTAAGAAAAGGTAAGAAGACATTTTCTAAGAAGAAGCTAAGAAAAGAAGACATTTTCTAAGAAGAAGCTTTTCTAAGAAGACACTTTCTAAGAAAAGCACTTTCTAAGAAAAGCTAAGAAGACATTTTCTAAGAAGAAGTTAAGAAGACACTTTCTATGTTTGCCACACCAGTCAAGTCATCAAAATTCACTTTTATCATTCAATAATGAGTCTTATGGCGACATTTGATTATTCATGCATCACAAGAAAGTATTACTACTACTACTACTACTACTACTACTACTACTACTACTACTACTACTACTACTACTACTACTACTACTACTACTACTACTACTACTACTACTACTAGTACTACTATTACTAATACTACTACTATTACTACTACTATTACTACTACTACTACTACTACTACTACTACTACTACTACTACTACTACTACTACTACTACTACTACTACTACTACTACTACTACTACTACTACTACTACTACTACTGCTACTGCTACTACTACTACTACTACTACTACTGCTGCTGCTGCTGCTACTACTAGAACTACTACCACTAATAGTAATAATAGTAATAATTATAATAATAATAATAATAATAATAATAATAATAATAATAATAATAATAATAATAATAATAATAATAATAATAATAATAATAATAATAATAATAATAATAATAATAATAATAATAATAATAATAATAATAATAATAATAAAAATAATAATAATAATAATAATAATAATAACAATAATAATAATAATAATAATAATAAGAAGAAGAAGAATAATAACAATAATAACAATAACAATAACAATAATAATAATAATAATAACAATAACAATAATAATAATAATAATAACAATAACAATAACAATAATAATAATAATAATAATAATAATAATAATAATAATAATAATAATAATAATAATAATAATAATAATAATAATAATAATAATAATAATAATAATAATAATAATAATAATAATAATAATAATCGTGATGGAGTGTAAACCAGGCTAACATTAGACATTTCAAGGATAGGACATTTCAAGGATGTTTCAGTTAAAATCGTTCACATTTGCCAAACTCTCCTGAGTTCACAGAACAAAATTTGAGAAAGCTGGTTCAAATGACGATCTATTAAAAAAGTATACTATCAAAATATAACTCCATTTTTTGTTTTTTCAGTGAAAACTTCCAATTCTGTCTCAGTACAATGGATTCACATTTTTATTTTGGATTGCTTAGTAAAACATCAGTATCATTTTCATTCCTTTCGAGTTATCTTGACAACCATCCAGTTCTTAACCTCATCAATACATCAATCTCACAAGAACGAGGTATTCAAAGAGGAGACAAAGATAACAAATTGTCTTCTTTACCTTACAATCTATGAGATAGTGGACACGTTAGATAGCATATCTTGAAGATCCAAACTTGAAAACTAGGATTAGCTATTTTGCTCTTAAGCTAATACATAACTAAAAATATTTACAGTATTATATTATCTTTAGATGTAATAAATGTGTAATAGACAATCATAGAATTGATGAATAGCCTTAGGTCATGTTGACTCATAACAGAGATAAAGTTTTGCTGTAAGCCAAATAAAAATGTTATCTCCATAAAGCTTTCCTTCTTCAGCCTCATCTTCTTCTTTTAGTTATCCTCCTCCTCCTCCTTCTCTTTCTTTTTCTTCTTCTTCTTCTTCTTCTTCTTCTTCTTCTTCTTCTTCTTCTTCTTCTTCTTCTTCTTCTTCTTCTTCTTCTTCTTCTTCTTCTTCTTCTTCTTCTTCTTCTTCTTCTTCTTCTTCTTCTTCTTCTTCTTCTTCTTCTTCTTCTTCTTCTTCTTCTTCTTCTTCTTCTTCTTCTTCTTCTTCTTCTTCTTCTTCTTTCTTCTTCTTCTTCTTCTTGTTCATCTCCTTTGGCTTTATCTTCTAGGAAATACAAAATCTGTTCTAGAAAACTGCTTACATGCCAGAGGGAAAGAGACAGCTGTAATCCAAATTTGACTCAGACTTAGCCCCTTGAAATTTCTCTGCAGACAAGGTATTTCTCCTGGAAAAGCATAATAATATCATAGAATTATAAAATGGTACGGTTGGCTATTCAAGGGAATAGCCTCAATGCATTAATCTAAGACACATGTAAAAAAGCCATTGCTCTAAGCACATCTGTTGAGGGTTTACGTCCTTACTGACAACACGAAATTGCTCTCTTTATAATCAGGAATACTAAAATCTTGTTCCCACTTAAGGTCTTTTGATTCTTGTTTGAAAAAAGAGAGGGAGAGAGAGAGAGAGAGAGAGAGAGAGAGAGAGAGAGAGAGAGAGAGAGAGAGAGAGAGAGAGAGAGAGAGAGAGAGAGAGAGAGAGAGAGAGAGAGAGAGAGAGAGAGAGAGAGAGAGAGAGAGAGAGAGAGAGAGAGAGAGAGAGGAGAGAGAGAGAGAGAGAGAGAGAGAGAGGAGAGGAGAGATAGATAGAGAGAGAGAGAGAGAGAGAGAGAGAGAGAGAGAGAGAGAGAGAGAGAGAGGGAGGGAGAGAGAGAGAGAGAGAGAGAGAGAGAGAGGGAGGGAGGAGAGAGAGAGAGAGAGAGAGAGAGAGAGAGAGGGAGGGAGGGAGGGAGAGAGAGAGAGAGAGAGAGAGAGAGAGAGAGAGAGAGAGAGAGAGAGAGAGAGAGAGAGAGAGAGAGAGAGAGAGAGAGAGAGAGAGAGAGAGAGAGAGAGAGAGAGAGAGAGAGAGAGAGAGAGAGAGAGAGAGAGAGAGAGAGAGAGAGAGAGAGGAGAGAAACAGAGACAGAGACAAAGAGACAGAGATAGACAGACAGATGGACAGACAGATAGACAGAGAGAAATAGAGAGGCTTTCAGTTATATCATTCTCATAATTTTCTAAAAGAACCTCACCCTTCTGATGGCCAAAGAGATTTGTTGCGGTACATCAGGAATGAGATAGGCAAATAACAACTTCAAAATGAAGACGATGTGCTGTAAAAACAAATGGAACACAACGTATTGCATGAAGTATATAAATAAAGAATCTTTTGTTCATAAACTAAAGCACTGATCGAAGAATGTTCTACATATTTAAGTTTGTTTAAGATAACATATCTTTTATTGATCCTTAGACATGAAATTACATTGTGGTTGTTGACATAATGCTCACAATAAATAATCACAACAGAAAAATTAATTAACATAATATAATGTAATTCATGCTCTCTCATCATTCTCTCATCATTCTCTCATCATTCTCTCATCATTCAGTCATAGGCCTCTCATCATTCTCTCATCGTTCACTCATAGGCCTCTCACTCTTGTAATGTTAAAGACGTCAGACTATATGGATACAATAAATTGCAATGTTAACTTTTGACATAGATGGAATCACAATACTGTATGGGGAAATGGAAAAATGAATTTAAATAATGATGTCAAGATTGGTTTTCTATGTAAAAGCCTCTCACTCCTACTACTTGTCTGAATATACACAAATACAAATCTCACAAAAGATTCTTAACTGTTTAAAAACTTCTTTATTTAATATAGAAACACAGTGTAAAAGGTTAAAGGTTAAAGCCATCTTACCTCAAAGCCAATCACAACCCATAGCTTGCCAACCATATCAAACTGATCTCCCAACTGGAGGTGAATGCAATGATGAATGCATTGGTGATGACGCCAATAATGTTGACCAGGTTTAGAATGTTATACCACATGCCTGTTCGGTTGGGGTTTTTTCAAAATCATCAAAAAATATTTAAAGATAAAGACTTAATCCAATTTATTGAATCAAAAAAAAAGAGAGAGAGAGAGAGAAAGAGAGAGAAGAGAGAGAGAGAGAGAGAGAGAGAGAGAGAGAGAGAGAGAGAGAGAGAGAGAGAGAGAGAGAGAGAGAGAGAGAGAGAGAGAGAGAGAGAGAGAGAGAGAGAGAACAGAGACAGAGACAGAGACAGAGACAGAGACAGAGACAGAGACAGAGAGACAGAGAGACAGAGAAAGACAGAGAGAGACAGAGTGAAACGGACAGACAGGCAGAGATAAAAGTTGAGACAGAGACAGACAGAGATTCTATATCAAAGAAGCTAAACAAATGCTATCATCCTAAAATTAATTTTAAAAAAGGCTTTGACAAAGTAGATCATAGTGGATTACCAATAAAATTGAATGGGTAAAGTATTCAAATTCTCTTTTTGAATGGATCAAATCATTTCCTTTGGAACACGCATAAAAATAACTGTAGAAGGTGCAGAATACAATCCTGAACCACAATTCTAAACTAGTACTTTCAGGTATCCTCCAGGGAACTGGCTTAAGTTCCCTTTTCTACTTAGTATTTATCAATGAAATTGATCAAAAAGCTTTCACCAGGCACCAAAGTAAAACATTCTGTTGATGATATTATATTGTAAAATAATGTGGAGGATTGCAAAATATTACAAACTAACCTAAAAACATTGTAAGAATGGTAGAGAAAGTGGAAAATGGAGTACCATCCAGATAAATGTAACGCACTAAAAAAAAGAAAAATAGTCAACTCAGATTATTACAAACATAACCAAAAAATTAAAAAAAACCAACAGTGCAAAATACCTAGGAGTTACATTAGACTCAAAATTGCAATGGAAAGACCAACATAGAGCACAATGCAGAAAAGCAAATAACCTGTTGACCTTTATTGGAAGAAACGATTACAACTGTCCTGTTGCTCTTTCTTGGAAGAAACCATTACAACTGTCCTGTTGGTCTTTCTTGGAAGAAACCATTACAACTGTCATGTTGGCCTTTATTGGAAGAAACCATTACAACTGTCCTGTTGACCTTTATTGAAGAAACGATTACAACTGTCCTGTTGCTCTTTCTTGAAGAAACCATTACAACTGTCATGTTGGCCTTTATTGGAAGAAACCATTACAACTGTCCTGTTGACCTTTATTGGAAGAAACCATTACAACTGTCCTGTTGACCTTTATTGGAAGAAACGATTACAACTGTCCTGTTGCTCTTTCTTGGAAGAAACCATTACAACTGTCCTGTTGGTCTTTCTTGAAGAAACCATTACAACTGTCATGTTGGCCTTTATTGGAAGAAACCATTACAACTGTCCTGTTGCTCTTTATTGGAAGAAACCATTACAACTGTCCTGTTGCTCTTTATTGGAAGAAACCATTACAACTGTCCTGTTGCTCTTTATTGGAAGAAACCATTACAACAGTCATGTTGGTCTTTATTGGAAGAAACATTTACGACTGTCATGTTGGCCTTTATTGGAAGAAACCATTACAACTGTCATGTTGGTCTTTATTGGAAGAAACCATTACAACTGTCATGTTGGTCTTTCTTGAAGAAACCATTACAACTGTCCTGTTGCTCTTTATTGGAAGAAACCATTACAACTGTCATGTTGGTCTTTATTGGAAGAAACCATTACAACTGTCATGTTGGTCTTTATTGGAAGAAACATTTACGACTGTCATGTTGGTCTTTATTGGAAGAAACCATTACAACTGTCCTGTTGCTCTTTATTGAAGAACCATTACAACTGTCCTGTTGCTCTTTATTGGAAGAAACCATTACAACTGTCCTGTTGCTCTTTATTGGAAGAAACCATTACAACTGTCCTGTTGCTCTTTATTGGAAGAAACCATTACAACTGTCATGTTGGCCTTTATTGGAAGAAACCATTACAACTGTCATGTTGGTCTTTATTGGAAGAAACCATTACAACTGTCATGTTGGTCTTTATTGGAAGAAACATTTACGACTGTCATGTTGGTCTTTATTGGAAGAAACCATTACAACTATCCTGTTGCTCTTTATTGGAAGAAACCATTACAACTGTCCTGTTGCTCTTTATTGGAAGAAACCATTACAACTGTCCTGTTGCTCTTTATTGGAAGAAACCATTACAACTGTCCTGTTGCTCTTTATTGGAAGAAACCATTACAACTGTCATGTTGGCCTTTATTGGAAGAAACCATTACAACTGTCATGTTGGTCTTTATTGGAAGAAACATTTACGACTGTCATGTTGGTCTTTATTGGAAGAAACCATTACAACTGTCATGTTGGTCTTTATTGGAAGAAACCATTACAACTGTCCTGTTGCTCTTTATTGAAGAAACCATTACAACTGTCATGTTGGTCTTTATTGGAAGAAACATTTACAACTGTCCTCAAAATGTAAAAAAGAAGTGCTACAAGGTTTTAGTGAAAGCAGTCTTAGATTACGGTAGCTGTGTCTGGGACCCACACCAACATACCCACATACAAGAAATTGAGAAAGTGCAAAAGAATGCAGCCAGCTTTGTAAGTAGTAATTAAACATACACTAAAGGATATACCAAAACCAACATGAATCAATTACATTAGATACCTTTAGAAGAGCGTAGAGCCAGATATGAATATTGTCTATAAAGCTATAAATAGCAAACAGTTTAGTTCATTAGATCAGCTTAAACTTAAGACAAGAACAACCAGATCAGGCTATCAAACATGGACAGTTCCATCTTCAAACATTGATTGTCACCTGTACTCATTTTACCTTAGTACAGTAAGGCTGTGGAATGAACTGCCAACATAAACAAAACTCAGCCATAATACTAAAGACTTTAAAAACAGAATTAAACACATCACTCTAAAGCCAAGATTGGATTAATATTTTTGGGTTGTATCAAAATATGCACGCTGACAGTAATACTCAAGAATTGAGTTGGTCAGTTAGTATGAAGAAGAAGAAGAGACAAAGACTGAGAGAGACACAGATACAGAGACACAGAGAGACAGACGCACAGAGAGACAGACAGACCGACACACACACACACACACACACACATACACACACAAACAGAGAGACCATTTTGTTCAAATTAAGAAATCTCTTAAAAGATCTCACCAATGTCCTCAGCAATGAATGCGACAGGTCGAGGCGAAACCACCACAACATGCGTTTGCATCAATTTTGATATCAACGTAACAAATTCCTAAAGCCAAAAACGGGGCCAGAGGAAAGGATGAAGCAAACAACTGAAAATGAAAAAAAAGATTTCAGCCTTTCTTATTAAACTTTACGAAAATTTTGAAGAGTTTTGATACATAACATTTTCAAGGTAAAGGAAATTAGATTTCTCTTCTTTAGAAAAATTTGATAATCGATCATATTAAAATAATATTTTTTGGAATTTTTAATTTTTGATAGTTTTCAAAATGCAGCTGGATGCAAGTTCAATTATTCCATGAAAAATATAGACAGATAGTTCTTATGAAAATGTAATAAAGTAACTTTGAACGAAATTTTGAATCTTTGCTACATGCCATATACTTTTCTTATTACAGATAGTGAGTATGGTGGTTGAGTGAATGTTGTTGGGTTTTTTTATACACGCATATTTCTAAAGGAAATAATCGTAAAGTATTAATGAAGGCTTTGTCAATCACGTACCATCAAGAATCCGTAAAAAATCACTTTCTCTTTGTATAACGTACCATCAAGAATCTGTAAAGAATCACTTTCTCTTTGTCAATTCGTACCATCAAGAATCGTAAAG
Source organism: Doris montereyensis (assembly GCA_037039925.1). NCBI lineage: Eukaryota > Metazoa > Mollusca > Gastropoda > Nudibranchia > Dorididae > Doris > Doris montereyensis. The sequence continues at coordinate 239,368 of JAXRKP010000348.1, read as the reverse complement.
AATCACTTTCTCTTTGTATAACGACCATCAAGAATCCGTAAAGAATCACTTTCTCTTTGTATTACGTACCATCAAGAATCCGTAAAGAATCACTTTCTCTTTGTATTACTTACCGTCAAGAATCTGTAAAGAATCACTTTCTCCTTGTATTACGTACCATCAAAAATTAAGTAAAGAATCACTTTCTCTTTGTATTACTTACCATCAAGAATCCGTAAAGAATCACTTTCTCTTTGTATTACTTACCGTCAAAAATTCGTAAACAATCACTTTCTCTTTGTATTACTTACCATCAAGAATCCGTAAAGAATCACTCTCTCTTTGTATTACTTACCATTAAGAATCCGTAAAGAATCACTTTCTCTTTGTATTACGTACCATCAAGAATCTGTAAAGAATCACTTTCTCTTTGTATTATTTACCATCAAGAATCTGTAAAGAATCACTTTCTCTTTGTATTACTTACCATCAAGAATCTGTAAAGAATCACTTTCTCTTTGTATTATTTACCATCAAGAATCTGTAAAGAATCACTTTCTCTTTGTATTACTTACCATCAAGAATCGGTAAAGAATCACTTTCCCTTTGTATTATTTACCATCAAGAATCTGTAAAGAATCACTTTCTCTTTGTATTACGTACCATCAAGAATCTGTAAAGAATCACTTTCTCTTTGTATTACGTACCATCAAGAATCTGTAAAGAATCACTTTCTCTTTGTATTACTTACCATCAAGAATCTGTAAAGAATCACTTTCTCTTTGTATTATTTACCATCAAGAATCTGTAAAGAATCACTTTCTCTTTGTATTACTTACCATCAAGAATCCGTAAAGAATCACTTTCTCTTTGTATTACGTACCATCAAGAATCCGTAAAGAATCACTTTCTCTTTGTATTACTTACCGTCAAGAATCTGTAAAGAATCACTTTCTCCTTGTATTACGTACCATCAAAAATTCGTAAAGAATCACTTTCTCTTTGTATTACTTACCATCAAGAATCCGTAAAGAATCACTTTCTCTTTGTATTACTTGCCGTCAAAAATTCGTAAACAATCACTTTCTCTTTGTATTACTGACCATCAAGATTCCGTAAAGAATCACTCTCTCTTTGTATTACTTACCATCAAGAATCTGTAAAGAATCACTTTCTCTTTGTATTACTTACCATTAAGAATCTGTAAAGAATCACTTTCTCTTTGTATTACGTACCATCAAGAATCTGTAAAGAATCACTTTCTCTTTGTATTATTTACCATCAAGAATCTGTAAAGAATCACTTTCTCTTTGTATTACTTACCATCAAGAATCTGTAAAGAATCACTTTCTCTTTGTATTACTTACCATCAAGAATCCGTAAAGAATCACTTTCCTTTGTATTATTTACCATCAAGAATCTGTAAAGAATCACTTTCTCTTTGTATTACGTACCATCAAGAATCTGTAAAGAATCACTTTCTCTTTGTATTACGTACCATCAAGAATCTGTAAAGAATCACTTTCTCTTTGTATTACTTACCATCAAGAATCTGTAAGAATCACTTTCTCTTTGTATTACTTACCATCAAGAATCTGTAAAGACGTACCATCAAGAATCTGTAAAGAATCACTTTCTCTTTGAATTACGTACCATCAAGAATCTGTAAAGAATCACTTTCTCTTTGTATTACGTACCATCAAGAATCCGTAAAGAATCACTTTCTCTGTGTATTCCGCAAGAGTGAAATCTTGCAAGTCTGGCTTCATTCTCTCCCTTTCCAGAAATGTCGTGTGACAAATATGGGGCTGGGATGAATTTAGGTCTTCAGATCTACTTCCTTCCGACACTTGGTTTTTCCTACAACATGGGCAACATTGGCACCGACAACACTGAGGCCTCTTTCTCCACAGTTTTGAAGAAATCTAAAGGAAACAATTTAAATTCCACATGCAGAAGTGAGTTACATCATCCTCATTTTAAATTTGTAAAATAAAAAATGAGATAAAAAGGCTGTCAGTGTCAGAGGTTATACAAATAATATGTAAATTCAGCATTAGCCGTCTAAGAACACGTCTATTGGACATTTTTAAAATTCATTATGGTAGGCAGACTGTGGTAGTAAGCAGACAGCAAACATTAAAACACAAAGCAAGGTTATGACCATGATTAAATCTAATTCTTACCCAACCTGTCAATCATGCAATAACTGTCAGTGAATATGACTGCTAGTCAGGACTGTTTCGTGTGAAAGACCTTGCTAATGAAACTCCTTTAATAGGAAGCGTTGTTAGCTCGATTGGTAGCACGCTTTCTTTTCATGAGGTGATGGGTGCCGACGGGAGGTCGCGGGTTCGATCCCCAGGATTTTTTTTCTGTCTATTCCTTGTGTTTGTCTTGTCTTTGTTCCTATGGGGCTTTCATGTTATCTTGTGTCATTACATTAACGTCAACATGCCCCTTGCCTCACTATTTGTCTTTATCTCACGTTTGGATTACTTTAGAGGCATACTATATATTGTAATGTATTTATTTGTCAATGTTCAATGCTTCTTTAAATAATACTAGGTTTAGATCTAGAAAAATTGTAGTCTAGGCTACTGGGGAAACGAACTGTCAGTGAATATGACTGCTAGTCATGACGGGATTACGTGCGAAAAGACCTTTCTAATGAAACTCCTTTAATCGGGAGCGTAGTTAGCTCAGTTGGTAGCACGCTTTCTTTTCATGGCGAGGCACTGGGTGCCAACGCAGAGGTCATCGGGTTCGATCCGAATGGTGGCCAGGATTTTTTCTGTCTATTCCTTGTGTTTGTCTTGTCTTTGTTCCTATGGGGCTTTCATATTATCTTGTGTCATTACATTAACTTCTGACATGCCCCTTGCCTCACTGCTTGTCTTTATCGATAGCAGGTAGCGTAAGATTCAATATTGACAACCTATGATAGCAGGTAGAGTAAGATTCAATATTGACAACCTATGATATCATGTAGAATAAGATTCAATATTGACAACCTATGATAGCAGGTAGAATAAGATTCAATATTGACAATCTATGATAGCAGGTAGAATAAGATTCAATATTGACAATCTATGATAGCAGGTAGAATAAGATTCAATATTGACAACCTATGATAGCAGGTAGAGTAAGATTCAATATTGACAATCTATGATATCATGTAGAGTAAGATTCACTATTGACAACCTATGATAGCAGGTAGAATGAGATTCAATATTGACAACCTATGATAGCAGGTAGAGTAAGATTCACTATTGACAACCTATGATAGCAGGTAGAGTAAGATTCAATAGTGACAATCTATGATGGCAGGTAGAATAAGATTCAATATTGACAATCTATGATAGCAGGTAGAATAAGATTCAATATTGACAATCTATGATAGCAGGTAGAATAAGATTCAATATTGACAACCTATGATAGCAGGTAGAGTAAGATTCAATATTGACAATCTATGATATCATGTAGAGTAAGATTCACTATTGACAACCTATGATAGCAGGTAGAATGAGATTCAATATTGACAACCTATGATAGCAGGTAGAGTAAGATTCACTATTGACAACCTATGATAGCAGGTAGAGTAAGATTCAATAGTGACAATCTATGATGGCAGGTAGAATAAGATTCAATATTGACAATCTATGATAGCAGGTAGAATAAGATTCAATATTGACAATCTATGATAGCAGGTAGAATAAGATTCAATATTGACAATCTATGATAGCAGATAGAATAAGATTCAATGTTGACAATCTATGATAGCAGGTAGAATAAGATTCAATATTGACAATCTATGATAGCACGTAGAATTAGATTCAATATTGACAATCTATGATAGCAGATAGAGTAAGATTCAATACTGACAACCTATGATAGCAGGTAGAATAAGATTCAATATTGACAATCTATGATAGCAGGTAGAGTAAGATTCAATATTGACAACCTATGATAGCAGGTAGAATAAGATTCAATATTGACAACCTATGATAGCAGGTAGAATAAGATTCAATATTGACAACCTATGATAGCAGGTAGAGTAAGATTCAATATTGACAATCTATGATAGCAGGTAGAGTTAGATTCAATATTGACAATCTATGATAGCAGGTAGAGTAAGATTCAATATTGACAACCTATGATAGCAGGTAGAGTAAGATTCAATGTTGACAATCTATGATAGCAGGTAGAATAAGATTCAATATTGACAACCTATGATAGCAGGTAGAGAGTAAGATTCAATGTTGACAATCTATGATAGCAGGTAGAATAAGATTCAATATTGACAACCTATGTTAGCAGGTAGAATAAGATTCAATATTGACAACATATATTAGCAGGTAGAGTAAGATTCAATATTGACAACCTATGGTAGCAGGTAGAGTAAGATTCAATATTGACAACCTATGATAGCAGGTAGAGTAAGATTCAATATTGACAATCTATGATATCATGTAGAGTAAGATTCAATTGACAACCTATGATAGCAGGTAGAATGAGATTCAATATTGACAACCTATGATAGCAGGTAGAGTAAGATTCACTATTGACAACCTATGATAGCAGGTAGAGTAAGATTCAATAGTGACAATCTATGATAGCAGGTAGAATAAGATTCAATATTGACAATCTATGATAGCAGGTAGAATAAGATTCAATATTGACAATCTATGATAGCAGGTAGAATAAGATTCAATATTGACAACCTATGATAGCAGGTAGAGTAAGATTCAATATTGACAATCTATGATATCATGTAGAGTAAGATTCACTATTGACAACCTATGATAGCAGGTAGAATGAGATTCAATATTGACAACCTATGATAGCAGGTAGAGTAAGATTCACTATTGACAACCTATGATAGCAGGTAGAGTAAGATTCAATAGTGACAATCTATGATGGCAGGTAGAATAAGATTCAATATTGACAATCTATGATAGCAGGTAGAATAAGATTCAATATTGACAATCTATGATAGCAGGTAGAATAAGATTCAATATTGACAATCTATGATAGCAGATAGAATAAGATTCAATGTTGACAATCTATGATAGCAGGTAGAATAAGATTCAATATTGACAATCTATGATAGCACGTAGAATTAGATTCAATATTGACAATCTATGATAGCAGATAGAGTAAGATTCAATACTGACAACCTATGATAGCAGGTAGAATAAGATTCAATATTGACAATCTATGATAGCAGGTAGAGTAAGATTCAATATTGACAACCTATGATAGCAGGTAGAATAAGATTCAATATTGACAACCTATGATAGCAGGTAGAATAAGATTCAATATTGACAACCTATGATAGCAGGTAGAGTAAGATTCAATATTGACAATCTATGATAGCAGGTAGAGTTAGATTCAATATTGACAATCTATGATAGCAGGTAGAGTAAGATTCAATATTGACAACCTATGATAGCAGGTAGAGTAAGATTCAATGTTGACAATCTATGATAGCAGGTAGAATAAGATTCAATATTGACAACCTATGATAGCAGGTAGAGTAAGATTCAATGTTGACAATCTATGATAGCAGGTAGAATAAGATTCAATATTGACAACCTATGTTAGCAGGTAGAATAAGATTCAATATTGACAACATATATTAGCAGGTAGAGTAAGATTCAATATTGACAACCTATGGTAGCAGGTGAGTAAGATTCAATATTGACAACCTATGGTAGCAGGTAGAGTAAGATTCAATGAAAAAGACACCTGTCTTGACAACTCTGGCATCTGTTACAAAACCAAGTTGTCAGCCAGCGGGTGTCAGGGGCAAATTTATAGAAAAGAACATTTCTGTTTCCTGAGATAGCATGCTAATAGGTGGAAAGTGGTGTTAGGCGACATGTTCTTAGGAGATAGCCTGCTAATAGGTGGAAAGTGGTGTTAGGCGACATGTTCTTTAGGAGATAGTCTGCTAATAGGTGGAAAGTGGTGTTAGGCGACATGTTCTTAGGAGATAGCCTGCTAATAGGTGGAAAGTGGTTTTAGGCGACATGTTCTTAGGAGATAGTCTGCTAATAGGTGGAAAGTGGTGTTAGGCGACATGTTCTTAGGAGATAGCATGCTAATATGTGGATCATGGTGTTAGGCGACATGTTCTTAGGAGATAGCCTGCTAATAGGTGGATCATGGTGCTAGGCGACATGTTCTTAGGAGATAGCCTGCTAATAGGTGGATCATGGTGTTAGGTGACCTGCTGATAGGTGGAAAGTGGTGTTAGGCGACATGTTCTTAGGAGATAGCCTGCTAATAGGTGGAAAGTGGTGTTAGGCGACATGTTCTTAGGAGATAGCCTGCTAATAGGTGGATCATGGTGTTAGGTGACCTGCTGATAGGTGGAAAGTGGTGTTAGGCGACATGTTCTTAGGAGATAGCCTGCTAATAGGTGGATCATGGTGTTAGGTGACCTGCTGATAGGTGGAAAGTGGTGTTAGGCGACATGTTCTTAGGAGATAGCCTGCTAATAGGTGGATCATGGTGTTAGGTGACCTGCTGATAGGTGGAAAGTGGTGTTAGGCGACATGTTCTTAGGCTGATTCTACTGTGATATTAAGGTAAAAATCAATATAAGAAAAAAATATTCTTTCAACACAAACTCTTTGTTCTTCTTCTTTACCTTGTATGCGAATGATCTATTCCTTTCTCTTGAATATGATTACTACACCTAATAATGTCATTACATAATTCTATAACCATTAAAGGAATCAATCTCTTCAGTTCCTTTAGTTTTAAAAAGCATGTATTCCATTCAATTATATTGCTTACGGTATGACAATGTCCTTGAAGAATTTTGGAAATGGTTTTGCCACCATGAGGACCATGACTTGAAAGGATAACTGTGTCATGCATGATCCCTCACAGGAATCTGTGTATCGATCTTCAAATAGTTTGAAATTCTGTCAAACACAAAAACAACTTATAAGTTAAGGTGCATTATTATCATTAAAACATGAATATGAAATAGTCAATGATATATTATTAAAAGATACAACTTGGTACTAAAAGGTTATATGTGGATCAGAGTATGAATTTAAATAATTTCCTTTCCAATAAATGCAAGTCATTCATGATTCAAAACAAAGAAAAACATTGGATATCAGGAGGGCAAGGTCTTTAACTCCGATATCTATAATAATTTTTTATCTAATATTCTGTACATTCAAAACTAATTATTAAAAAAATCTTACACCCCGGAAGAAAGCAATGTAGAAGCAAGATGCATAGCTGTTGACAAACTGGAAGGCAAACAGCTTTATAATCAGTGCGTCATCATATTTTGTCTGAGTCCGATGATTTTCTGAAAAGTAATTAAAGGTTGCAAGCAGAGGTTTGGAATATCAATTGTTGTCGTAATTAGCAGTGATGCCCACCGTCTTACTTAGACAAAGCCGATTTGCCTGTGCTCCAGAAATACACAATTTAAGCTCTGTTGCCATTTTAAGGAATTATCTAAAGCAGAGGTCACCAAACTATTGTCCACGGGCCAGATCCAACCTATGAGGTCAGTTCGTCTGGCCCGCTGCCATCTGCACCATGCGGGAAATCTCATTAATTTTTTTTGATCCTGCTTGATTTGTGTTATTCAGATATGTGCGCAGTAGGTCTGATTTAATTATCTTATTCCAACATCCTTTCTTTTGATGATTTTTTGGTACATATATACGTTAATTGTCTTTACTTTTTTGTGTACCGGTAAATTGAATTTTATGTACTGATAAATAGACAGGTTTATTATTATAACTAGCACACCCGATCAAAGGAAACAATATCATCAACAAGGAAAAAGTAGCAAATAGAAAAATGTATCTGTTAAAATTGGTTTATAAATGGTTCTACATACCCCAGTCTGTGAGTACGACAGCAAGTTTATCATAAATCTGAAAAAGAAACATTTTTATGGGTAAAACAACTGATTTTTTATGTATGTAAAGAGGAGCTGTGTAAAAGTATATAAATAAAATATATACCATTTAAATGTCCGTTTCACATGCATTAGTGTGTAAGTTTGCTGATGCTGAATGTGTGGAGGGATGGCTCTAGTGTGTATGCTTGTCTGTGCGGAATATGTGAACAGATGGCTTTCCTTTTATCACTAATTCAGCAACATCAAATAATCCCAACACGCTATACGTAGAAACTCTATCATGCAGAGTAATGACATTTTGCATATAGCTGTAAATAATTCTGTGTTTTTGCATGGGCACATTCTTTTTGGCTATAATACACATTTTACAATAATAAAGATAATTAGCTATAAATCACATTTTACAAGAATAAAGATAATTAGCTTCTGGTAAAAATCATTTTTAACATCTCAAGCTATATCAAGAGATAATCAAAAATCTGAAATCTGGTAAAAATCGTTCATTCAATCAAATCTCAAGCTATATCAAGCTCACTGCCTTCATTCAATCAAATGTCCATTGAAATCGTATGCTCACTGCCTTCATTCAATCAAATGTCCATTGAAATCGCACGCTCACTGCCTTCATTCAATCAAATGTCCATTGAAATCGCATGCTCACTGCCTTCATTCAATCAAATGTCCATTGAAATCGCACGCTCACTGCCTTCATTCAATCAAATGTCCATTGAAATCGCATGCTCACTGCCTTCATTCAATCAAATGTCCATTGAAATCGCATGCTCACTGCCTTCATTCAATCAAATGTCCATTGAAATCGCACGCTCACTGCCTTCATTCAATCAAATGTCCATTGAAATCGCATGCTCACTGCCTTCATTCAATCAAATGTCCATTGAAATCGCATGCTCACTGCCTTCATTCAATCAAATGTCCATTGAAATCGCATGCTCACTGCCTTCATTCACACATTTTCGCATCAGTTTACAGTAACATAGACTCAACATCAACACTATTTTTGCCAACTGCATTCCAGATCTACATGAAACACTTGCCTAGTTTGCCCAAAAATTCTAGTCGATTGCCTGCATCAAAGATATATCTCTATTAAAAAGGTTTTGTTTTGAATTCTAGATCTAAAGATGAAAACTCAGAAAAGAAATCACCAACAGAGCCTACTCAGTTTTCGTATCTCAGTTTCAAATGAAATTGAAAAAGAGCAAAAAAATGCAGTCCGCTTTCTAAATAATAATTACACATACACTAAATGAAATCCCATACACTAAATGAAATTCCATACACTAAATGAAATCCCATACATTAAATGAAATTCCATACACTAAATGAAATTCCATACACTAAATGAAATTCCATACACTAAATGAAATTCCATACACTAAATGAAATTCCATACACTAAATGAAATTCCAAAACCAACATGAATTAATTGCAATGAATACATTTAGAGCCAGAAATAGAATTAATATTTTCTTTAAGACGAGAAATGGCCAACTGTTTATTCCATTAGATCAGCTCTAACTTAATACAAGAACAACCAGATCAGACTGTTAAACATACATGGTTGCATTTTCAAACATTGATTGTCATTTGCACTTATTTTACTCTAGTACAGTAAGGCTGTGGAATGGACTGCCAACATAAATAAAACCCAGCAATAGCACTGGAGGCTTTAAAAACAGAATTAAATGCATCCTTTTAAGACCAATATTGGATTAATATTTTAGGGTTAAATCTAAATATGCGCAAGAATTGAGTTGGTCAGTTATTATGAAGAAGTAGAAGAAGAAGAAGAAAAAGAAGAAGAAGAAGAAGAAGAAGAAGAAGAAGAAGAAGAGGAAGAAGAAGAAATGTCAAAATATAAACTCAACATCAACACATTGTTCTTGAAGACTCCATTCATTAAAGATGTAGATATCAGATTCTTCCAGTTACAAAAAGATATTCTATACCACTGCCAGTATCAAAGGTATTTTATTCATATTTCTAGAAATCACATTCTTGCTGAATGAATTTTAGAGTAGTCTACGTGAAATCTAAATTTAGATTTAGAAATGTCAGGCATGCTAACACAAAGCACGTATATGGAATTTAGATCTCTATGACAATGTTTCAATTTCTACACACCCGATTCAAATATCTCCAAATCTTGGAAGAAAACTTTCCCCCATTTTCACATCTAGATTTTTACATCTAAATTAACAGTTTGTGGAAACACAGAATTAAACATATCACTTTACACTCAAAATTCAATTCAGCTGTTTAAAATCTGAATTAAATTTACAGTTTGTGGTTAAATTAAAATACAAAATCAAAAATTAAAGAACCCTGATTAAAAAACTAGGATTTCGATTTTGATTTTGATTGCAAGGTCCTTACCTTTCCAAGTAACAAAATGGATGCAGCATTGAGAATCGATGAAACCAAAGTGGTGATCATGAAGCAGTCTCTGTCTGGCATGTCGGGGCAGTAGTCCACACTCATGATGACCCGATAGGCAATGACAGCAATCACACTCGCTATAACCAGACACATCTATTACAAACAAGAAAACTCAATAACCAGGAGGCAAAGGGGGTATCATTATTTATATTATACTGATGTTATGTGCTTTCTATATGTTTATTATGTCTTCGTAAATTCAACTGGATCTTTAGATCTAGTTTACATAATGAAGTTAAGTTTTGGATCAAACCTAATTACTTTTAATGACTTGATCACTAAAGACTAGATCTATATAAATATGATACCATTTTAAAAACTACTTTAATTTTTATCTTAAACTGTCTGCAAACTTATTTGAAAGGCTTTTCATATGAAATTCAGTGAGGGTTCCTATGAAACATAACAGAAATATTAATATTCAAGAGAGTTAAACAGAAGAAGAAGAGAGAGAGAGAGAGAGAGAGAGAGAGAGAGAGAGAGAGAGAGAGAGAGAGAGAGAGAGAGAGAGAGAGAGAGAGAGAGAGAGAGAGAGAGAGAGAGAGAGAGAGAGAGAGAGAGAGAGAGAGAGAGAGAGAGAGAGAGAGACAGAGACAGAGACAGAGAGATAGAGATAGAGGCAGAGAGACAGAGACAGAGAGATAGAGACAGACAGAGACAGAGACAGAGACAGAGACAGAGAGACAGAGAGATAGAGACAGACAGAGACAGAGACAGAGACAGAGAGATAGAGATAGAGACAGAGACAGAGACATAGAGATAGAGACAGAGCGACAGAGACAGAGACAGAGAGATAGAGACAGAGAGACAGAGACAAAGACAGAGAGAGAGAGAGAGAGAGAGAGAGAGAGAGAGAGAGTGAGAGAGAGAGAGAGAGAGAGAGAGAGAGAGAGAGAGAGAGAGAGAGAGAGAGAGAGAGAGAGAGAGAGAGAGAGAGAGAGAGAGAGAGGGGACAGACAGACAAAATAAAAAGAATGGATAAACAGGAAACACAGACAAATAGACAAATGTCTTTGCAGCAAAAGATATGATGTATGAAAATGGTCATGCATTTTGCATCCTTTTTATAGCGTTAACATAACTAGAAAGAAAGCAGACATGGCCTACATAAATGTAGATAAAGAATTTTTTATTATTGACAGGTTTATTAACTAATTGACTATTGATTGCTTGTTTGAATGACTGGCTAATTTATTGTGACTGGTTGTCATTCATCACTTATTTCAACCATAGTCATTTAATTACTTATCTAACCAAGTTTTCCTTTATCGCTATTCAAAGAAAAGATAAATATGAATCATTAAATAATTACCATGAGAATAAGAATAGATCCAGATGTTAAAAGCTTCAACAACTGCCGTTTCAAAGGATAAAACCAAACGTTTTCATTCGTGACTGGGTCCTGCAGTGCAAGAAGAGGGAGAAATCAATTCATAAAATAAACATTAATGTATCATTTCTTCTATTCACTCTTTCTTTATTTACATAGAAAGTATTTAATTCAATATTGGTTACCAAGCTTG